>JAQJVL010001247.1:0-77500 GCA_035578905.1 Stictocephala bisonia | reverse complement strand
ATGTCTGAATGGAGTGTGAATGTATGATAGATCTGTAGCATATGTCTGAATGAGGTGTGAATGTATGATGGATCTGTAGCATATGTCTGAATGGAGTGTGAATGTATGATAGATCTGTAGCATATGTCTGATTGGAGTGTGAATGTATTATAGATCTGTAGCATATGTCTGAATGGAGTGTGAATGTATGATAGGTCTGTAGCATATGTCTGAATGGAGTGTGAATGTATGATAGATCTGTAGCATATTGAGACCCATCCCCCCCCCCATCAAAGCTGGAAAGCGTGCCAACTGGGGGATGGCTCAAAACAAGTCAAGCGATGGGATCACGGGTGGCAGTTGGAGGGTCAAAATAACACTCGGCAGCTGAGCAAAACTAATTTTATTATCAAGAAAGCAATATTTAATTAATCAAAAAACGGCAGAAGGCCACAATATTAATTCGCAGTTAAATAAATAACAAGAACATGACACCAGCTACAAAAAACACTTAACGCTACAAATACCAAAATTAACAATTAACAACTACATGGCCTATCTGCAGCCTAGCCAGAGACACCCAAAATGTAAGACAAATTTAATGCCCAAATAAAAGTGAAAATTTAGAACTTTTGGATCACAACACTTAAACCGGCAATTTAGCCCACATCCCATGATTCCACCGGGGCCAGGGAGTAAGCCGGAATCCCTGGGCAGCGCCGAATTAGAAGTTACGTAAAAGTACAATAATCCCCTTTTGGTGAGTTTAAAAATTAAACAATTTAAAAAAAATATAAAACGGTACCGTTCGAGTAATAATTCACTTCAAAACACCCCTAAGACACTTAACAAAAAAAATAAATAACAATAACTAGGCCTAAACATATAAATAAATAATAACATGATTTAACAATGGGGACCTAACAAATATAAACTCTAACATATCTAACAACAAAATAAACTAATTAAACTACATAACAATTTAACACTAAAAGCTCTTTTTGTATTTTAAGTTTTTTTTTTGTCATAAAAAAACATATATAGGTCCCCATGGCTGTGTTATCACTTTGTCCAATCCGTTTAGGCCTCGGCCAAATTCAATAGTTCCCCAAACTTTTTTTTCTTCTTTCACTTTGCACTTTTTTTCACTTTTTAAATTAAACCCCCAGCTCAGCCACCGGGAAACCAAAAAGGAACGCACTGACCTGAGGACAGAAGACTTCTACCCCAAAGATGTAGAGCTGGTAGCGGGTGACTCCAGGCTCCAACATGGTCCTCAGGCCAGGCTAGCAGTGCAGAAGGTCGATAATCCCCGGACGGCAGGCTGAGGGTAGAAACGTCCTACTCAATTCAATTCAATTCTTTATTGTGCCACAAGATACATGGGTACATAAGCACTAGTCATAACTAAAACTAAATTTACTTCTAACATAAACATGTCATAACATTTTTTTAAAGTTTTCCACCTTGTAGGGTGCAAGATCAACAAAGACAGCCTTCAATTTGTGCTTAAAACTACGGTAGTCCAGATTTCGTTTAAAGCAATCAGGTAACATGTTATACAGCCAGATTCCCTTATGAAGTAGGTGGCTTTCTGAAAAGGTGGTTCTATGTTTCGGAACTGATAGGTTAGAGCGTGATCGGAGGTGATAATGATTAGGATGTGGTTCTGTTATAAAAAGGTTTTGATTTTTCTTTACGAACAATAAGGTTTCTAGCATGTATATTGCAGGGAAGGTTAGTATTTTGTACTTTTTAAATATATTTTTGCATGATTCTGTTTTACCAAGCTTGAATATGATTCTAATGGCACGTTTTTGAAGTCTGAAAATGTATTCAGTTTTGGATGACTGAGCACCCCAAATAGAAACACCATACACCAAATGCGGATATATAACGCCATAATATACTGTTAAAAGGAGATTTATATCTGTGAACCGAGATAGCTTTCTCAAGATAAACAATCCACCACTTATAGACTTAGCAGTTTTCTTAATGTGGCCATGGAATTTTAAATTTTCGTCAATCTCTACACCTAGAAATTGAACCCTTTCAGACGAAAGTACCATGGTCTCACCGAAAATACAAGACATACCCACATCATCCCTATTACGAATTGAAAAGTCTAGAAGAGTTGTTTTTTCAGTGTTGACTTTAAGATAATTACTGTGACACCACTGTATTAAATTATTTACTTCTTGAAAAAGGTTTTGTTCAACTGATTTTCTACAAGGTCCTGTGACGGTTACAGTGGTGTCATCTGCAAATAGACAAACATCCGCAAGGCTCAGATCTCTTCCAACATCATTGATGAACAATAAAAAAAGCAAGGGTCCAAGAACCGAGCCCTGCGGAACGCCCGTCAGGACTGACTCCTGCTCAGAGAAGCAGAATTGAAGAGTGTTTGTGGCATCTATGTAAGGAATCTTTACAACCTGACGCCGTCCACACAGATAAGACCGAAACCAATCCAAGGGAATGCCTCGAATTCCCATATTTTGAAGCTTTTGTAATAGAAGTCCATGGTTTACCAAATCGAGTGCTTTGCTTAGATCAATAAAGGCACTAGCTGCAAAGCATTTCTCATCAAGAGCAGAAACTATTTGATTGGTTAAATGAAATATGGCATTGACTGTACTTTTATCTTTTATGAAACCATATTGATGTCGGAAAATGATTTTATTATCTTGAAGAAAAGTCATTAGTCTAGTAAAAACTGCTTTCTCTATTACTTTAGAGAACGTTGAAGTGAGAGTTATTGGTCTAAAGTTGTCGATAATTTCCTTAGAACCCCTTTTATGCACTGGCTGGACAATAGAATATTTAATGGCTTCAGGAAACTCTCCCTGAGAAAATGATTGATTTATTAGATGGACAAAAGGATCGATCAAAAACTCTTGACTAACTTTGAGAATCCTCGATGATATGCCGTCCGGACCTGAAGATGTCTTCGATTTCAGGTTTTTTATAATACTGGTCACCTCCTCTCTTGTTACTGGAGCTAGAAAGAAAGATTTAGCAAGTTTTCCCATATGATTTGAACTGGAGTTCGAACAACGAGAAGATACATTCCCGCTACCACAGTCAGAAACATTTACAAAGTAAGAGTTGAATAAGTTTGCCACTTTATGAGGATTCTGGATCAGGACATTTGCAGAATCTCGAACAGAATAGTTGTGAGGATTGTATTTCTGGGGTCGTTGGATGTTGTCACTAACAACCTCCCATGCCGCCCTTGCAACATTACTTGCATTTTTAATCTTATTGGACACCATCCGGGCCTTTTCCTCCCTTATATGGATTCTAGACATGGCCTTTAGTCGCCGATACTCAATCCGCAATGGACTGCCAAACTCTAGATCTTTGCTGAGATAATAAAGGCGTTTGACCTCCTGAAGTAGTGCTATCGAGTTAGTGCTCAGTCGAATCCGGTGTTGGTCTTTGGATACTTTTATTCTCACTTTTTTAATAGGAAAAGCTGTGTTAAAGCAGAAAGAAAGTGAATTAAGAAAGTTTGACGCCATTGAGTTGATGTCTGAAGATAAAAATACCTCGTTCCACGACTCACTTTTAAGTAAATGTTTGAAGTAATTAATGTTTTCATTATTTATCAGGCGTTTTGTGGTAAATTCAGGCAAACCTGTCACGACCAGAGGAGCTGCCTTGACTCTAAAAACTTGAGCATGATGATCAGACAAGGCAGATATCACAACACTACAAGAGTAAGAGTCTTGGTGGAGATCAGTAAAAACATTGTCAATGAGGGACTTTGACTCTTTAAATTCTCTTGTGTATGAACTAACTGTAGGTTTCATCCCAAAGCTAGACAATACATTTAAAAACTTTTGCTTTTTGAGATCATCATTTTTCATGTCAATATTGAAGTCTCCAACTACTATCAAGCGAGAAGAGGGTCTCGTAATATTGTCAAGGCACTCAGTCATAGCTTCAAAGAAAGAATCATGATCATTGATTGGAGGTCTATAAACAGCCAAGATGATTACATATTGAGACTGAATTTTAACTTTAGCTGCTGCGAACTCAGCGATACCCTCCTGACAGAAACTTTTAACGCTTAACTCTTTACAAATGACACCATTTCTGATAAAAATGCATACACCCCCTCGCTGAATTTCTTTACGACAAAAAGCAGTTATATTACTGAAGCCAGGAATACGTATAAGATTAAACTCAAAATCCTTCAAGTTGTGCTCAGAGACACAAACTATGTCCGGTTCCTCCTCATCTAAAAGCAATAGGAACTCATCTAGCTTACTATCTAGCCCTCGTATGTTTTGGTGTAAAATTGAAAAGCCAGAGTATTGTTCATTTGAAAATCTTGTCATGGGATGTTTGCTTGCGAGAGGAGTCTCGCTAAAAAAGGCATAGAAGAGTTAGTGAAATACCTTGTTGCAAAAGTATGAGAACAGGAACTTTGATCATCATTGGGATGTGGTGTGGTCACATTGAGGGAAGCAAATGAGAATTTTTCAGGAGTTAAAGATACGTTTTTATCATTGAATGAAAGTGATTGGTTAGGTGAGAAAATCCTGATGTCTTTATAAGAGTGAACTGTTTTAGGGGTTAATCCTGTAGTTATATTTTTTTTGGGAATGATATAGCTCATCTGAGGTTCTTTAGTCTGGGAAAGGAAATCTTTTTGAGAAAACAAGTATTGATATATCAAGTCAGCAACTTTTTCTTTGCCTGCCCTGTTTAAATGCAGACCATGCCGGGTGAAAAGATATCTTTGAAATTGCATTAAGGAAATAAAAGTTGCATGACTATATTTAGAGCATACATCAGACAAACTTCCATTTATATCTACTATTAATCTGTTTAGAAATGGCGAATCGTACCTGAACGGCACACCCAACACAAGCACTTCAGTACAATTTTTAGCAGTACAATGGATCTGTAGCATATGTCTGAATGGAGTGTGAATGTATGATAGATCTGTAGCATATGTCTGAATGGAGTGTGAATGTATGATAGATCTGTAACTTATGTCTGAATGGAGTGTGAATGTATGATAGATCTGTAACTTATGTCTGAATGGAGTGTGAATGTATGATAGATCTGTATCATATGTCTGAATGGAGTGTGAATGTATGATAGATCTGTAGCATATGTCTGAATGGAGTGTGAATGTATGATAGATCTGTAGCATTTGTCTGAATGAGGTTTTAATATGGTATAACTGCCTAAATCTTACTATTATATTTTTGACGATTTCTATATATTGTTAAATGTTGCAGCTATAAAGATTGATTTGATAACCACTTGTAATCATTCGGGTATCTTGATCACGGGTGAAGGCAATCGCAGAACATTTCGAAGGTTAAAGTTTCTGAGTTGGATATAAATGTTATTTCTTTTTTTTTGATCCTGCTATATACTTCAATAATCGTTTCACATTAGAAATGTCTTCTTTCAGGGGTCTTTCCGTGTATCAACTGCAAATAATTAAAGCATAAGCAACATCCGGTCTTGTTTTATTGATAAATATAAAAAAGCACAACACACTCCCTAAGAGGAAAATTATCTAAAGTTTTATTGGGTCAGTTGTTATATAACTCATTGCGCGTGTCTGCACGTCTTGCATATTCCATATTGAACTTATGTAGTCACTTGGATGCTAAGAATGTTTGAGTGAGTGTTACAGAGTTAGTAGGTCTTCTTATCTCCATTCCAAGGACTTCTTTAGTGTTTAGTTGCCCTTTTATTTTAAATTCTTGCCTCAGGTTATTAAATATGATCCAATATTTTTTTTCCATCATCGCCATAAATAGAAAATATCATTGGAGCATCACTATGCTTGAAATTAATCTTTTCGGCTCGAGCCTTGGAGCTGGATAATCAAACTCTAGCCAGCCATGTTTGCTGGCGTCGAAAGCAGAAAATGGAGTGAAAAAATTAAGCGAAAGCCTAGCCTGAGAAGACTATAAAAACATTGGCTGCACAAAACCAATTACCAATGAATAACCAATGCATAAACACATACACACAGATGGAACAAAATGCCCACAAAGAAATTGGATTTCATTTTAGGCTATCTAAATGAGAAATCATACACTGTGACGGCATAATAACCAATACCTAATCTAATCGAGACACATACCCTGTTGTCACTTTCTGTCTGTATAATTCTGATAGTTATTAGTACTACCCTACAGGAACACCCTTCTGTAATCAGTAAATACGTAAGATTATCACCCAACACAACCACCCTAATAGTGATCCTATATTAATTTCTTAATACAGAGTTATAATAGTACCCTAATAATAATAACAGAAATTGAAAAGTGGAGTTGTAGCTAATTATGAAGTTGCCTAAATCGTTTTTATGGTTAATACCAACGTTTTTAGTATCATTTTTCTTATTTGTTCCCATACTTTTCAGGAATATTTAAATAAGTTGAAAATTCCGAGCCACACATAAACATTACCCAGTGCAGTGGTACGCCAATAAGTGACTCATCACTGGAACATCTGCGCGAGAGGATGAGTGATCGAAGGACAGCCCGGGTGGCCGCAGGTAGCCAGGGGTCCATCGGGGTAGTTAGTGTATACAGAGAAAAGTATCAGTCAGTACAAGTTTTATGATTACCACTATAGCCTTGTGGCAACAACCTTTTATCGCAAGCAATTACATTAGGTTATCACCCCAGACAACCCGTATTTTTAATGTTTTGGAAGCACGCTACCTAGTGTCAGTGTGTACAAGTATGATAGATACCATTATAGCCTTGTGGGAACAATCGTTCGTCGCAAGTAATTACATTAGGTTATAACCCCAGACAACCAGTATTTAATGTTTTGGAAGCATGCTACCTAGTGTCAGTCTGTACAAGTATGATAGTTACAATTATAGCCTTGTGGGAACAACCTTTCGTCGCAAGTAATTACATTAGGTTATAACCCCAGACAACCAGTATTTAATGTGATGGAAGCACGCAACCTAGTGTCTGTCTGTACAAGTATCATAGATACCATTATAGCCATGTGGGAAGAACCTTTTATCGCAAGCAATTACATGAGGTGATCACCCCAGACAACCAGTATTTAATGTTTTAGAAGCACGCTACCTAGTGTCAGTCTGTACAAGTATGATAGATACCATTATAACCTTGTGGGAACAACCTTTCGTCGCAAGTAATTACATTAGGTTATAACCCCAGACAACCAGTATTTAATGTGATGGAAGCACGCAAACTAGTGTCTGTCCGTAGACGTATGACAGATACCATTATAGCCTTGTGGGAACAACCTTTCGTCGCAAGTAATTACATTAGGTTATAACCCCAGACAACCAGTATTTAATGTGATGGAAGCACGCAAACTAGTGTCTGTCTGTACAAGTATGATAGATACCATTATAGCCTTGTGGGAACAACCTTTCGTCGCAAGTAATTACATTAGGTTATAACCCCAGACAACCAGTATTTAATGTGATGGAAGCAAGCAAACTAGTGTCTGACTGTACAAGTATGATAGATACCATTATAGCCTTGTGTGAACAACCTTTCGTCGCAAGTAATTACATTAGGTTATAACCCCAGACAACCAGTATTAAATGTGATGGAAGCACGCAAACTAGTGTCTGTCTGTACAAGTATGATAGATACCATTATAGCCTTGTGGGAACAACCTTTCGTCGCAAATAATTACATTAGGTTATAACCCCAGACAACCAGTATTTAATGTGATGGAAGCACGCAAACTAGTGTCTGTCTGTACAAGTATGATGGATACCATTATAGCCTTGTGGGAACAACCTTTTATCGCAAGCAATTACATGAGGTGATCACCCCAGACAACCAGTATTTAATGTTTTAGAAGCACGCTACCTAGTGTCAGTCTGTACAAGTATGATAGATACCATTATAGCCTTGTGGAAACAACCTTTCTTCGCAAGTAATTACATTAGGTTATAACCCCAGACAACCAGTATTTAATGTGATGGAAGCACGCAAACTAGTGTCTGTCCGTAGACGTATGACAGATACCATTATAGCCTTGTGGGAACAAACTTTCGTCGCAAGTAATTACATTAGGTTATAACCCCAGACAACCAGTATTTAATGTGATGGAAGCACGCAAACTAGTGTCTGTCTGTACAAGTATGATAGATACCATTATAGCCTTGTGTGAACAACCTTTCGTCGCAAGTAATTACATTAGTTTATAACCCCAGACAACCAGTATTTAATGTGATGGAAGCACGCTACCTAGTGTCAGTCTGTACAAGTATGATAGATACCATTATAGCCTTGTGGGAACAAACTTTCGTCGCAACTAGTTACATTAGGTTTTAACCCCAGACAACCAGTATTTAATGTGATGGAAGCACGCAAACTAGTGTCTGTCTGTACAAGTATGATAGATACCATTATAGCCTTGTGGGAACAACCTTTCGTCGCAAGTAATTACATTAGGTTATAACCCCAGACAACCAGCATTTAATGTGATGGAAGCACGCAAACTAGTGTCTGTCTGTACAAGCATGATAGATACAATTATAGCCTTGTGGGAACAACCTTTCATCGCAAGTAATTACATTAGGTTATAACCCCAGACAACCAGTATTTAATGTGATGGAAGCACGCTACCTAGTGTCAGTCTGTACAAGTATGATAGATACCATTATAGCCTTGTGGGAACAAACTTTCGTCGGAACTAATTACATTAGGTTATAACCCCAGACAACCAGTATTTAATGTGATGGAAGCACGCTACCTAGTGTCAGTCTGTACAAGTATGATAGATACCATTATAGCCTTGTGGGAACAAACTTTCGTCGCAAGTAATTACATTAGGTTATGGCCCCAGACAACCAGTATTTAATGTGATGGAAGCACGCAAACTAGTGTCTGTCTGTACAAGTATGATAGATACAATTATAACCTTGTGGGAACAACCTTTCGTCGCATGTAATTACATTAGGTTATAACCCCAGACAACCAGTATTTAATGTGATGGAAGCACGCAAACTAGTGTCTGTCTGTACGTGTTTTATGATTACCATTATAAACTTGTGGGAACAACCTTTTGTCACAAGTAATTACATTAGTTTATTACTCAGACAACCAAAATTTAAGTGTTGGAAGCACGCCACCTAGTGCTAGTTTGTTCAAGTGCGATAGTCATGTATATTACCCTGAGGGAACGCCGTTTTGTTGTCAGCAATTACATTTAATAGTTTGCCCAGACCATCCGTATCTGATGTGTTAGAGACACGCAACCTAGTGTCAGTCCGTATAAGTTAACACTTACTGTCCAAGTAGAACTGGATAATACTATTTTCATAAATAAATTAAACATATGTTCTGATTGAATTTATATGAAACTAAATATTCTTAAATATTTATTTTATTCAGAAAGATGTATATTCTTTAAACTCCTTACGGAAATACAACCCTTACTTACAAAGTGTATGTGTGTGCACGTGTGCGTGTGCGTGTGTGTGTATGCGTGTGTGTGTGTGTTTTTTTTTATTTTATTTATTTATTTTCTTTAAGAAATAATGTAAATATATTTTAAACATAGGATATAGACAATATAAAACTTTTATATTCTTATTTTTTATATTATTGCAGTAAGTAAAAGAATTTAGTTGAGAATAATTTAGGTGTTTATTGGAACTTGATTATGAATATCTTTAAGTTGATGAACATTTTGTAACAATATGCCGTTTTGTTACTATCAATGTCAGCAGTCAATGAAAATACTGTCTAGGAAATATAAAAGTTGTAAAATTGTTAGCAGATAATTCCGTTCGGTTAATTAATAACTCACAAATATATAAAACAAACATAAGTATTTTACGTATTAATTTTGTTTAAATGAATTGTTGTGAGTGGTATATTTAGTCGTCTTTGTACACATACCACTGTATCACTTTATATTTATATTTTTCACGAACTGAATGGTATTTAGTAATTTAACTATTAATAATTCTTAAGTCTCTTTGAAGTTTAAAAAACTTCATGGTCACACCAGGAATCGAACCCGTTGCGTAGCAAGCCTCCACCTTAGTCCCTTAGCTACAAACACCCCTAGTAAGCTATGTATAACAAATAATCAAAATGTAAACTCTACTTCTGGTAATATCTCCCAAAAACTACCAAATCCTAGAAGTGAGTGCGTAGTTTTAACTCATTTTGACTATACATTCCGACCTTATATATTCGCTTCTCTGAAATGTGTATGTCTACATAATCGGGATTTATTCATGACGATTCATTATAATTTTCAGTTTAAAAACAACAAAATTGCCGTTTTAATGAATTTTCAAACAAACAAGGTCTGATCAGTCCGTAGTAATACTGTTGACTCTACGTATTCTACCACTGCTAAATGTACCTCAATGAAGATACTTTAACATTTTACTTTGTAGGTACTTTCGGATAATATAAAACATCCTACGACCCTACATAATGTACAATATGTATAATATGATACTTATATGTATAACATAGAACTTTTCTTAGATTCATTATTTTGGTCTATATTTCAATGTTAGCTCTATGTTTTCTGATAGTCCAGATTGTCTTCAATCCGGATTGAATCCGGATCACTTTTAGACTCAATAAACGTGGTAGAACTACATCAACAAAGAAATTGTATAAACAAATTCGATAATACAAACATCCAAAACAAAAAATAACCTAAGTAGCCTAATAAGCATATTACGTGTTGTAGAAATTAAAAACAAAAGAAGTACTATTAACATATTATATATACTATTGTATTACATCCTCCCAACAGGTGGCGTGTGATGTTTTCCCTGTTTTCAACTTAAAAAATACACCTTTTTACAACAATGTAGTGTTTGGGGGGCTCTGCCTGACATTAATGTACTCTTTTCCTCATTCATACAATATTTTTGTATAACTCCTTTTTTTACATGGTCTATAACGCCATGCACCTCTAAGATGTGTTAATGTCAACTTACTGGAGTAGGGTAAGCCATCTGACACTAACAACATAACTTGGTCAGATACTAACAACATAACTTGGTCAGACACTAACAACATAACTTAGTCAGACACGAACAACATAACTTGGTCAGACACTAACAACATAACTTGGTTAGACACGAACAACATAACTTGGTCAGACACTAACAACATAACTTGGTCAGACACGAACAACATAACTTTTTCATCTTTATTTCCAAACCTTTCATGTTATTATGCCATGTTATATTTATTAGTAAACATAAACATCTTACCCATCTCCGTAAGCATAACAATGGTGTCAAATATTTAATGCAAGCAGTTATATTAATGAATGTCAAATAAATATTTTTTTATCGTAAATTCATTTTTATTGCAACCACATTACAAGTTCGCAAACAGATTTATGTCGAGTGTGCAGTTCATTTTAAACGAATAAATTTACAGTCCATTTCTGCCTCATATTTGAATTTAAACTTTACAAAACATTTATCAAATGGAATATGTGAAAATAACCGAGCTGTGCGATAATTTTGCACAGGAGTGTAGTAAATGTTGTAAACTTACCAATCCCTTTAGCAACAGGCCACGTGTTACCTCGTGTTTAAACTGTATTCAAATTAAATTAGCATTTTGATGTTTTATATGAAAGCGTTTAGATTCTAGGGTGATCTAATACTGACAAACCCATTAAACCATGAAGTGACCTTTTCAAAATATATTTTAAATATATATCTTATCCTGAGAATAAGTAATTTAGTTCATAATGGAATAAAGTTTTGGAATTATATCTAGGGAATATTGTTGAGCAAAATTATGGGCCACGCAAACCGATTTGCCTGTAAATGGAAAAGTTTTGATCGGTCATTAAAAGAAACCTTTCCCGTCACTGATATTTAAAATATATTTCCGAAATGAATCACTCGTTGGGTATTCCCCATGTGGGGGTCAGGTGTTGTCCGGCTAAGTCCCTCCGGTCCGCCCGTCCTGGATTACAGCTCATTACATGTACATTTTGTCCTGTCAAACTGTAGGCTTTTGTTATATTTCTACTTGTGCAATTATATGGACATTTTCATTAAATCGTGTGTTTTATCCAAGTATAAGAAAGACAACTATATAGATGTTCTATGAATATTTAACTTTTTCAGTTCATAATTTAGACCCATACTTATTGATAGCTGTTGTATGTTTAAAAGAAAATTATGGTGTGGAAATTATGTTCTTCGGGTGTGATCTTAAAATACCTAGTTTATTCTAAAAAAAAAAGTATATAAGAACTTGTTTATGAAATCTATCATCTTATGGACTTCGATATTTCATTTTAAATATGTGTGTATTCAGGATTTTATATGTGTTTACTCGATATAATACTTTATACTACTACTTTCTAGTACTTTAAGTTGATTTTGAACGATAATCTTATTTCCTGGTGACATAAATGTGCCCTCTCCATCTTGTCTCCCAAACTATGCAGTTTGAAAGTATTATTTTGTTTGACATAAAAACATCATTTAAAAAACTGATTCATAACATTATGAAACCATTGCTGATATTTTAAACTAAAATATGTTTTTTTTATTTTGAGCTTAAACGTAAACTTTTCCAAAATTTTTCCTACAAACGAATGATTATGATTAGTATGAATTAGCAATTAATTGTCCCATCAAATACATAGAGATTTAATAACGTTTGAATTGTGTATTAAGGTTAAATATTAAAAGTACCAATAAAGTGATGGTTCGGAGAGACCATTATTTTATTCTGTACATAATAAACTTTTCAATCAATTAAGATTTTACCCAAACTCCTCGGTAAGTTTATTGCTTTCATTACAACGACAATGGTAATAGAATTTTTAAATAATACAAGTGCACAGACAGAATTTGTTAGATTTTCTGACTTTCAGACGAAAGTTTATTTATGATTAGTGGTTACACAACAGATAGCTTATAAATCTAGGGTTTCATTGTAAAACTTGTAAAGCTGGAGCTCCATTTTCAAAACACAAGAGCAGTCAACCCCCTCAAGAAGAGTGTAATAGAAGTAAAATCTTCGGAGATAAGCCTTAATCTTGTGTGTGTTCCATTAAATTACATAATACATTGCTAAGTGTATCTCGTTACATTCACTCGTCACACATCAATGAGAATGTACATTATATTGCATGACATATGGCTGAGTTTGAGGAGTTTATCTTGTTAACTTCACTCATCACACATCAATGACCATGTACATTATATTACATGAACTACGGCTGAATTTGAGGAGTTTATCCTGTTAACTTCGCTCATCACACATAAAAGAGAATGTACATTATAATACATGACATATGGCTGAGTTTAAGGAGAGTATATTGTTAACTTCACTCATCACACATCAAAGAGAATGTACATTATATTACATGACATATGGCCGAGTTTGAGGAGAGTATCTTTTTAACTTCACTCATCACACATAAATGAACATGTACATTAAATTACATGAACTATGGCTGAATTTGAGGAGTTTATCTTGTTAACTTCATTCATCACACATCAAAGAGAATGTACATTATATTACATGACATATGGCTGAGTTTGAGGAGAGTATCTTTTTAACTTCACTCATCACACATAAATGACCATGTACATTAAATTACATGAACTATGGCTGAATTTGAGGAGTTTATCTTGTTAACTTCACTCATCACACATCAATGACCACGTACATTATATTACGTGACATATGGCTGAGTTTGAGGAGTTTATCTTGTTAACATTACTCATCACACATCAATGATAATGTAAATTATATTACATGACATATGGCTGAGTTTGATGAGTTTATCTTGTTAACTTCACTCATCACACATCCATGACCATGTACATTATATTACATGACATATGGCTGAGTTTGAGGAGTTTATCTTGTTAACTTCACTCATAACACATCCATGACCATGTACATTATATTACATGAACTATGGCTGAATTTGAGGAGTTTATATTGTTAACTTCACTCATCACACATCCATGACCATGTACATTATATTACAAGAACTATGGCTGAATTTGAGGAGTTTATCTTGTTAACTTCACTTATCACACATCCATGACCATGTACATTATATTACATGAACTATGGCTGAATTTGAGGAGTTTATCTTGTTAACTTCACTCATCACACATCCATGACTATGTATATTATATTACATGAACTATGGCTGAATTTGAGGAGTTTATCTTGTTAACTTCACTCATCAAACATCAAAGAGAATGTACATTATATTACATGACTTATGGCTGAATTTAAGGAGTTTATCTTGTTAGCTTTACTCGTCACACATCAATGAGAATGTACATTATATTACATGAACTATGGCTGATTTTGAGGAGTTTATCTTGTTAACCTCACTCATCACACACCCATGACCATGTACATTATATTACATGAACTATGCCTGAGTTTGAGGAGTTTATCTTGTTAACTTCACTCATCACACATCCATGACCATGTATATTATATTACATGAACTATGGCTGAATTTGAGGAGTTTATCTTGTTAACTTCACTCATCACACATCAATGACCACGTACATTATATTACATGACATATGGCTGAGTTTGAGGAGTTTATCTTGTTAACATTACTCATCACACATCAATGATAATGTAAATTATATTACATGACTTATGGCTGAATTTAAGGAGTTTATCTTGTTAGCTTTACTCGTCACACATCAATGAGAATGTACATTATATTACATGATCTATGGCTGATTTTGAGGAGTTTATCTTGTTAACCTCACTCATCACACACCCATGACCATGTACATTATATTACATGAACTATGCCTGAGTTTGAGGAGTTTATCTTGTTAACTTCACTCATCACACATCCATGACCATGTACATTATATTACATGAACTATGGCTGAATTTGAGGAGTTTATCTTGTTAACTTCACTCATCACACATCCATGACCATGTACATTATATTACAAGAACTATGGCTGAATTTGAGGAGTTTATCTTGTTAACTTCACTCATCACACATCCATGACCATGTACATTATATTACATGAACTATGGCTGAATTTGAGGAGTTTATCTTGTTAACTTCACTCATCACACATCCATGACTATGTATATTATATTACATGAACTATGGCTGAATTTGAGGAGTTTATCTTGTTAACTTCACTCATCAAACATCAAAGAGAATGTACATTATATTACATGACTTATGGCTGAATTTAAGGAGTTTATCTTGTTAGCTTTACTCGTCACACATCAATGAGAATGTACATTATATTACATGAACTATGGCTGATTTTGAGGAGTTTATCTTGTTAACCTCACTCATCACACACCCATGACCATGTACATTATATTACATGAACTATGCCTGAGTTTGAGGAGTTTATCTTGTTAACTTCACTCATCACACATCCATGACCATGTACATTATATTACATGAACTATGGCTGAATTTGAGGAGTTTATCTTCTTAACTTCACTCATCACACATCCATGACCATGTACATTATATTACATGAACTATAGCTGAATTTGAGGAGTTTATCTTGTTAACTTCACTCATCACACATCCATGACCATGTACATTATATTAAATGAACTATGGCTGAATTTGAGGAGTTTATCTTGTTAACTTCACTCATCACACATCAAAGAGAATGTACATTATATTACATGAATTATGGCTGAATTTAAGGAGTTTATCTTGTTAGCTTTACTCGTCACACATCAATGAGAATGTACATTATATTACATGACATATGGCTGAGTTTGAGGAGTTTATCTTGTTAACTTCACTCATCACACATCCATGACCATGTACATTATATTACATGAACTATGGCTGAATTTGAGGAGTTTATCTTGTTAACTTCACTCATCACACATCCATGACCATGTACATTATATTACATGAACTATGGCTGAATTTGAGGAGTTTATCTTCTTAACTTCACTCATCACACATCCATGACCATGTACATTATATTACATGAACTATAGCTGAATTTGAGGAGTTTATCTTGTTAACTTCACTCATCACACATCCATGACCATGTACATTATATTAAATGAACTATGGCTGAATTTGAGGAGTTTACCTTGTTAACTTCACTCATCACACATCAAAGAGAATGTACATTATATTACATGACATATGGCTGAGTTTGAGGAGTTTATCTTGTTAACTTCACTCATCACACATCAATGACCATGTACATTATATTACATGACATATGGCTGAGTTTGAGGAGTTTATCTTGTTAACTTCACTCATTACATGTCAATGAGAATGTACATTATATTACATGACATATGGCTGAGTTTGAGGAGAGTATCTTGTTAACTTCACTCATCACACATCAATGAGAATGTACATTATATTACATGACATTATGGCTGAGTTTGAGGAGAGTATCTTGTTAACTTCACTCGTCACACATCAATGAGAATCTACATTATATTACATGACATATGGCTGAGTTTGTGGAGAGTATCTTGTTAACTTCACTCATCACACATCAATGAGAATGTACATTATATTACATGACATATGGCTGAGTTTGAGGAGAGTATCTTGTTAACTTCACTCATAACACATCAATGACCATGTACATTATATTTCATGACATATGGCTGAGTTTGAGGAGTTTATCTTGTTAACTTCACTCATTACATGTCAATGAGAATGTACATTTTATTACATGACATATGGCTGAATTTGAGGAGTTTATCTTGTTAACTTCACTCATTACATGTCAATGAGAATGTACATTTTATTACATGACATGTGGCTGAGGTTGAGGAGTTTATCTTGTTAACTTCACTCATCACACATCAATGGCCATGTACATTATATTACATGACATATGGCTGAGTTTGAGGAGTTTATCTTGTTAACTTCACTCATTACATGTCAATGAGTATGTACATTTTATTACATGACATATGGCTGAATTTGAGGAGTTTATCTTGTTAACTTCACTCATTACATGTCAATGAGAATGTACATTTTATTACATGACATGTGGCTGAGGTTGAGGAGTTTATCTTGTTAACTTCACTCATCACACATCAATGGCCATGTACATTATATTACATGACATATGGCTGAGTTTGAGGAGTTTATCTTGTTAACTTCACACATCACATGTCAATGAGTATGTACATTTTATTACATGACATATGGCTGAGTTTGAGGAGTTTATCTTGTTAACTTTACTCATCTCACATCAATGACCATGTCATTTACCTAACAAAAATCTATAAGCTTTCAGACAGTACAATATGTTTCTATAAATAAATGCACTTATTTAAAGTATTCATACAAAGTGTAAATCTCTATATTTTAGATTCTATCTTGGTTTTAAGATATTCACTTGACTTTTCAGAAGACAATCAGTTGTATTCACACAACTCTACAAAAGAGTTAGTAAAAGGCCTTCATAGACTTTCATTTTTTGAAAATAAACCAACATAATTAGGGTACAAGTTTCTAAAGCATTTACCGACGTACTTAAAAGTATAAAAAGGTTTTAATAAATTCAATAAGACATTAAAGGAATTTTTAACTAAGATTTAGATGAATTAAGATTTTGTGTTCCTATATCCTTATAAGGATGTAAGAAAAGTAAGGTAAACATTAAATCAAATACACACAAAGTTGTCGTAAATATAATACGTAAATGGAATTTAAGATAATCGTTAAATTTCAGTCTTCTTGTAATGTAATTTAGAGGGATTCTAGTCCCAAGGGGTTGCGGTGAGCTTCCCCCCTCTCCTTCACACATTGGACATCCATGTTTAAAAAAATCTAAGTTCAAATTAGTGATTAATTCAATAGTGATTAAATACCGTGTTCATATAAAAGTAAAAAATGGTAATCGAGAAGGCTATGTAACTTTGATCATATTTTCAACTGTACACTATAGTTATTTCGTGAAATTAATAAATATCAATTTATTTACTTCCGGATCAATTTTAGTTTCTAATATGTGCTTTAGATTCTTAATGTAAGTTAATCCTTCAGCTAAAATATATTTATTTCCCATTTTCTTGAAAGTTATGGTGAAAAGCCACTCATTCTATTTTCTTTTTTATCCTGGTGATAAATTTACCACCTGTCTATATTTATTTTAAAGCAAAATTCTTCCCTGGCGTTCTTCGTATTATATACCCAGTTAGAAAATCAATGTAACATAACATTATGTAAGAGAAACTTAGTTAAATTGAAGCCTCTAGAAAGTGTATAGTAAAATAAAATATTAATAATAAAATACCTTCAACACATTTCTTTATATTTTGAGTACGATTTACAGTTCGATTTACAGTTCGATTTACAGTACGATTTACAGTTCGATTTACAGTACGATTTACAGTACGATTTACAGTTCGATTTACAGTACGATTTACAGTTCGATTTACAGTATGATTTACAGTACGATTTACAGTTCGATTTACAGTACGATTTACAGTTCGATTTACAGTTCGATTTCTATGAAATCATATTCAGGTACATGTATGCACATACCTGAAGATGACTCTTAAAATAAACAGGTGTCTCTTAAAATGAAATATTAGTAATAAAATACCTTTAACACATTTCTTCATATTTGTTGTATGATGTACATTTCGACTTCTATGAAGTTATCTTTAGGTATGTGCATACGTGTACCTGAAAATGACTTCATAGAAGTCGAAATGTATATCGTACAAAAATATGAAGAAATGTGTTGAAGGTATTTTTTGTTCATATTTTATTTTAAGAGAAACTTGTTAGATTCCTATCTTATCGACTCGTATAGTTTTAAACTAATTTCTGTTTGTTGTTTTCTTGTTTTTTGTTTTGTTTTGTTTTTTTCAATGCGTATAACATTTGGAGTTGATGAAAATAACCTGCCTATTCGGTTATATGCACGATAGACATAACAATGAGTAGCAAGTACACTCTTCTTATGTATATCATCTTACAGTTTGTCGGAAGACCATGCGTGTGTAATTGTCGGTAGCGTAGTTGGTTATATGCACGATAGACATAACAATGAGTAGCAAGTACACTCATCTTACAGTTTGTCGGAAGACCATGCGTGTGTAATTGTCGGTAGTGTAGTTGGTTATATGCACGATAGACATAACAATGAGTAGCAAGTACACTCATCTTACAGTTTGTCGGAAGACCATGCGTGTGTAATTGTCGGTAGCGTAGTTGGTTATATGCACGATAGACATAACAATGAGTAGCAAGTACACTCATCTTACAGTTTGTCGGAAGACCATGCGTGTGTAATTGTCGGTAGTGTAGTTGGTTATATGCACGATAGACATAACAATGAGTAGCAAGTACACTCATCTTACAGTTTGTCGGAAGACCATGCGTGTGTAATTGTCGGTAGCGTAGTTGGTTATATGCACGATAGACATAACAATGAGTAGCAAGTACACTCATCTTACAGTTTGTCGGAAGACCATGCGTGTGTAATTGTCGGTAGCGTAGTTGGTTATATGCACGATAGACATAACAATGAGTAGCAAGTACACTCATCTTACAGTTTGTCGGAAGACCATGCGTGTGTAATTGTCGGTAGTGTAGTTGGTTAAATCATAAGTTTAATTAAGGTTCTCAGTTCGATCCCAATCAGAGTCATAACAAATTTTGAAAGGGATCAGCTGATAACCACCGGCTGTTCATTTATCATTGGGCTATTAATTAATGGCATTTTCTAAGGAATATTTGGCCTTAGTTTGTAACAATGACTACACTCGCTCATCTACACTCATCATACTCATTCGAAATCCATATTCGCCAATATCTTGACGATCGGCGCCTGGCTAAAAAATAAATAATAACATTTATTTTCAGCATTCCATAAATAAGTTAGGAATAAGAAAGTATTGTTCTAGGAAACTTCCTATCCTTGAGATTAGTTTTTAGTCAGACTATGTAGATTAAACCAATCTTTATTTAGATTATTTATTTCAATGAAACGACAAGTACGAGTTTAGAATTTCATTAGTTTAAAAGGTTACTCATATAGTAAGTGTGGGATCAGCTGATCTCCCAGCTTTTGAAACTCCCTGCCAAACCACTTCATGCTACTTCTCCTACATCACTCTTCCCACTTTCTCTCTAACAGGAAAATATATAAGTGATTTCGGAAAATGGTCAGTTACCGTGACGTGAAATAAAAAGTTGTTGCAAAAAGTCAAATGTACTAATAATTATTTATATTTAGTAGAAATGATCCTTACTAGACATGTAAGTACTTTATTGTTGTTTTCAGTTTACAATGTGTTTACTGCCTGTGGTTCCCTGTAACCCCTTACATTGATAGACCTGCAACAATGACCTTATTGCACTGTACCCATACTGTTATGTTTAGTTTTTGATTTCTAACGATCTTGAAATATAGTGATCATACTCAGAGGAAACAATTCTTAAGGAAGCTGATTTAGCAATGCACTATGACCATACCCTATATAATATTGCTGTATTTCAGTTAATTTTAATAATTTCCTATTTAAATCAAAAAGTTCTCCTAGATAACAAATTTGTATGTTCTAGAACCTCTCTAAGTATACTTTAGGCAGTTGCAAATTAGTACAGTGTCCGAATTGGTGGAAACCCACAAAATGTCACTGTCAAAACCTCTGAAATAGCTAATTTTTATAACCACGGCCATATTGCTGATGTAAATCATAAGGAGATACTCCGTGACAATAGACTCTGTCAATATGTAAGTAAAATGATCAGCCAGTGAAGAAATAAGGCAGGTTTGGACACGGGTTTGATGGTTTTGCCATGTCAGCAGGCTATAGATGCATAAAACGGGTTTAAAATGTTTTGATTGCCATCAACTTGTTTTCCTGGATAACAAGGTTTTATAGTCTAGAAAAATCATTAAGTCTACTTTTATAGGACCAAAAGTAGGACAATTGTGTTTAAATCAGTGGAATATCAGGTTTTTTGTCTTGTTTAGTGTCTTATGAACAGGTAAAGGCTGCATTCAAATTAGTTTAACATTTTCTTTTTTTATATTGACATCATTTTTTCCTAGGTAACACAGTCGGCACCTTTATACTTTAGAGGGCAGTTAATTGTGCCTGACTTAGTGTTTTCTCGCCATGTTTACACGTTCCTTACAATATGAACATTTTTTTGTTTTTACTGTTAATAAATTTTCACAATACAATACAAATATAAATGTTTGTTTCATTATATGGAAGATTTTTTATTATTATTATTTTATATATTTTTATTATTTTTTTTTTTATTTGTGGAGAACACTTTCAGAGTGCGGAAAAAAGCCGTTTCGAGCGATACTTAGAAATTACAGATCTAGCTATAACTAAGGGTCAGAGTAATTTTCATTTAATTAAATTAATTTTCAATTCACCTTAGGAGTGTTCTCCAGCTTCTCGTATCACCCGGAGTGCGTACTCCTGAAGACTGGATCGTAGGCAGTAGTTCATTAGTAGTTTGCTCCAGCTTCTTGTATCACCCGGAGAGCGTACTCCTGAAGACTGGATCGTAGGCAGTAGTTCATTAGTAGTTTGATCCAGCTTCTTGTATCACCCGGAGAGCGTACTCCTGAAGACTGGATCGTAGGCAGTAGTTCATTAGTAGTTTGCTCCAGCTTCTTGTATCACCCGGAGAGCGTACTCCTGAAGACTGGATCGTAGGCAGTAGTTCATTAGTAGTTTGATCCAGCTTCTTGTATCACCCGGAGAACGTACTCCTGAAGACTAGATCGTAGGCAGTAGTTCATTAGTAGTTTGATCCAGCTTCTTGTATCACCCGGAGAACGTACTCCTGAAGACTAGATCGTAGGCAGTAGTTCATTAGTAGTTTGCTCCAGCTTCTTGTATCATCCGGAGAGCGTACTCCTGAAGACTGGATCGTAGGCAGTAGTTCATTAGTAGTTTGATCCAGCTTCTTGTATCACCCGGAGAACGTACTCCTGAAGACTGGATCGTAGGCAGTAGGTCATTAGTAGTTTGCTCCAGCTTCTTGTATCACCCGGACAGCGTACTCCTGAAGACTGGATCGTAGGCAGTAGTTCATTAGTAGTTTGCTCCAGCTTCTTGTATCACCCGGAGAGCGTACTCCTGAAGACTGGATCGTAGGCAGTAGTTCATTAGTAGTTTGCTCCAGCTTCTTGTATCACCCGGAGAGCGTACTCCTGAAGACTGGATCGTAGGCAGTAGTTCATTAGCAGTTTGATCCAGCTTCTTGTATCACCCAGACAGCGTACTCCTGAAGACTGGATCGTAGGCATTAGTTCATTAGTAGTTTGCTCCAGCTTCTTGTATCACCCGGACAGCGTACTCCTGAAGACTGGATCGTAGGCAGTAGTTCATTAGTAGTTTGCTCCAGCTTCTTGTATCATCCGGAGAGCGTACTCCTGAAGACTGGATCGTAGGCAGTAGTTCATTAGTAGTTTGCTCCAGCTTCTTGTATCACCCGGACAGCGTACTCCTGAAGACTGGATCGTAGGCAGTAGTTCATTAGTAGTTTGCTCAAGCTTCTTGTATCACCCGGAGAACGTACTCCTGAAGACTGGATGGCAGACAGTAGTTCATTAGTAGTTTCAGTTCTGTTTGTTTCAATTGTTTTCTATTTCCTTATTACTTGACATAAATCTTAAATCTCTAAATTAAAACAATACACAATATACAAATTAAAACAATATACAATAAAAAAAACACTCACTCACTGTATCACAATAATGTACCTCAAAAAATACCAAACCTCCAAGGCTTATGTGTTGTATTATATTGCAGGTGTCCAATGAGAGGGGATTCTTAGAAATCCTCTGTAGTTTCGAAATAGCAGCTACTTTAGTGCGGAAATTTTTAAATCTCAAAAGCAATGTTTTACAAACTCTCCTATAGCAGCTACACGAATGGTCCCGTTGAAAAATTACTATAATTTTCTGTAGAAATTCCTTAAACTGATGCAACATTATGTTTGTTCTGTAAGATGTACGAGTGTGTTCTGTCGAACAAAGCATAGGTTTGCTTTCATAGTGCGTAAAGCAGCTTATGAGAAACCGCGGAAATATTGTTTTATAGGAAAAAAATTCTAAATTTTTAAAAATGTTATTTTTCGATTTATCTCCGTTATTTCTCGTGATTTTTTCATAATTAAAAAAATATGTTGTAGTTTTTGGTGCTGAACACGAATTTGAAACCTATTTTGGTCTACGACAATTATTCATCGAGATTTCACGGAAAAACTACGTTCACGGCAAATCACCTATGGTGCCCATAAGCAAATTCGGACGTATTCTTGCCGGAGCAACGGCCGGTAAGCCGTAACGGAGACCAAGGACCCGAATTTAATGCAAATTATGAATTTTTGTTCAGTATTTAGACCATTAGGATAAGTTAGGTTATGTTTGGTAAGGTAAGTAAAAAGCGTATTTTTCGGATCAAAAATTAATTTTATTAAAAACAAACTATATATTCTTATTTAGCATTAAAAGCAAGTAAAATGAAACAAATTTGTTGAAAACTTAAATTTTAAAAAGTTGGTTTATTCACTATCACATAATATATGTGCTAGTGCTAGACGGTAATTGCTTTTTCTCAGGCGTCTAGAAAGTGCATAATTACCGCAAAGAGTAATTTATACTTTTTTTCTTTTTATTTATTTTCTCTTTTTCATTTCACGCCTTCACCCATTCAAAGATATTTTTTCACAAGAACATACACAATGGAGGTTATGCAAGGTGAAGGTGTCATGATACCTCACCAAGTTGTGCATATTAATGGAGATGGTGTGAACTTTTTTCTTCAATATCTTACCTCATGTACGGTACTGCCTCGCGTGCACATCAGGTTCGGGCAAGTGTCATTCACTACGTTTGGTTTGGTTTAATAACATTTTATGATTTGTTATTGAACCAACTTTCTACTGAGATGGTTATTTATCAGTCTGTTGACTCTGTTGTAGGGTTAGAAGATGAATTTCACTATCCTATATAATTCCATAACACCTTAAACCCTCCTTGGATTCCACCTCACAATCTCTGCTTAAAAATTAAAACTCCAATAATGCTTTTGCACAATTTGATTCCTCCAAACTTTGTAATGGCACACGACTACAGGGAAAATCCTCACACAAAAACTTTATTAAAACCACAATATTTACAGGTTGTGGTGTAGGAGAAACATTTGTTCTACACAGAATACCTTTGATTCCATCTGACTACCATTTCAAGTTTAAGCGGCTGCAGTTTTAAGTTAAATTTTTCTATGCTATGACGATAAATAAAGACAAGGACAGTCTTTAAAAATGACTGTATTAGATTTAAGAAACGGCTGTTTCTCCAATGGCCTTTTCTACGTTGTATTTTCACGTGTAAGATCTACTGACAGTCTGGTAATATTGCAGTCAGATGGGAGAACAAAGAATATTGTTTGTAAGGAAGTTCTTTTCAAAACTGTGTATTGTATCATATAAAACACAAAAACACAGCAAACATTTGTACAGTTTGAAAATATGGGAAGAAAACCGAAGGACATTGTTTGACCTTCTACTTCTATAAAGAGTTCTGAATAACCTCAAAAACCACTAAACCTCCGAGGCTGAAATTTTGTAGGACGATTGGTGCTATATTGTAGGTGTGAAATAAGAAACGATTTTGCAAATTCGTCGTAATTCCGAAATGGCAGCAATTTTGGTTCCTAAATTTTTAAAATTTCAAAAATAGAGTTTTCTAATTTATCCTGTAGCGGCTAAATAAATGGTCCTATTGAAAAATTAATTACATTTTCATCAACACATTTGAGACGAGCTACAACTTTGTCCCTATGACGTTTTGCCCCATCTCACACCCTTCACCCTTAGATAGTTTGATTTCCATTTTTTTTAGTAAAGAGTTTGATTCTGAGTGGGTGAATCAAAACTTTACACACTCAGAGTAGTCTTATATGGTTGACCAACAAAAAAATCTTCCATATTATTTTTTAAAATCCATAATTTAGCAGAAAAAAGAATAATCTTTATAATTACAGCAATCTCCATATCGTAGGGAACGTGTGACATGGCGAGAAACCACTTATAAAGGCATACAACTATTACCCTACACTATAGTCTTTAAACTATCTCAGATTTTAAATTTAAATTATTACTTTTCCCTATGTAACATATGTTATACTGCATATTTAATAACATATGTTTTTTTTAATTGTTAGAGATGTTTTGTTTATGTTTCAGTGAAAGTAGTGAACTGAGTTAAGTGTTTTATTGTGAGATGTTAAACAATAACATAATATTTATTATTCTCTATTTAATCTATTTTGCAATTTTCTCGCACGTTTACGTAGGAGGAATCACTGTTACTTTGGAAATTCATGTATTGTTATTTTTTTTATTTTTTTTTATTTTTTAAAAACTTCACTCGCTAGTTGACATGGGCATACAGGCCTGTGCGTCAACTTTATTCAACGAGTGAAGTACCGACCGTTGGCTCAGTGGAGATTCGAACCTTGTACCTTGCCCTCCGCAGTCCGAAGTCAGCCACTGAGCCACCACGCCGGCAAGGTGATTTATAGATTTTATTTTCTGTTATAATATACTTCATTCCACGCCTTCACCAATTCAAAGATATTCCTTTACAAGAACATACACAATGGAGGTCATACTAGATGTTCTCATGGTACCTCACTGTGTTGTGCGTATTAAGGGAGAGAGAAACGGTGCGGTCTCCAATTTTCTCCAGTTTCTTCAATTTCAAACCTCATATACGGTACTGCCTCGCGTACACCTCAGGTTCCGGAAAGTGTTGTTCAATGGTTAAAAGTGTACACCATGGTACCCACTGGTGATATTTATAGCTCAACAGGCTTATAATAATATTTCTCTATACCACTTATGCCACTACTTGTGAAATTCATGCTGCTTCTGAATTATATTCTTACCTTCTGGTCGTGTACAAAGCTGACTATGCAGCTGGAGAGGGAATGTCCATCATTAGTAAACGCCTAATCGGCAGGATGACTGTCCTATTGGCCGGTGACTTCTACGAGTTGTTTCTTTGGGAACACGTTTCGTAGGTCATTCTAATTGTAGTCTAAGATTGGAGTGTCATCCTTACGAGTTAACATGAGGGTACAACAAAAGAATCTAGGTGCAGAAGAGTGTGCCAACTAATTTCTTCAAATAGGAGATGGGAATCTACAAGAAGAACATGGGATTGTACACATTCCAAATAATCTTTGTACACATTTCAAAGATCTGAACAGTTTATTTGACAATATTCTTCCGAACGTAAACACATTAAATACGGAAAACCTGACGTGGCTTAAGAAAAGAGAGATTCTCACACAAAAAAAGACACAGCAGCAAGTGTTAATGATTTGTTATTGAACCAACTTACTACTGAGATGGTGATTTATCAATCTGTTGACTCTGTTGTAGGGTTAGAAGATGCATTTCACTATACTGTAGAGTTTATAACACCTCAAATCCTCCTCCACCGATCTCTCTTTGAAAATTAGAACGTAATACGTAGAACTTTTCTTACGTAATTTTATTCCTATAATACTTTGTAATGTCACATGACTGCAGGTGAATTCCAGAACACAGAAACGTTATTTTCAAGCCACACACACAGAAAGCCAATTATGTTCACAGGTTGTGGTGTATGAGAAACAGTTTTTCTACCCAGAATACCTTTGATTTCACCTGACTACCACTTCCAGTTTAAGCGGCTGCGGTTAACCGTCAAAGTTGCTATGATATGACGATAAATAATAAAATACAAGGACAGTCTTTTAAAATGACCAAAGTGGATCTAAGAAACGGCTGTTTATCCCATGGCGTATGTTATTTGATCGAACGTGTTAGCTATTCTGACAGTATGGTAATATTTCAGCCAGACGGGAGAACAAAGAATGTCGTTTATAGTGAAGTTTTAAAAAGTTAAAACCATTGATTATATAGGGAATAGATAGTTCACCCAATGGGAGAAAGTATGAGCAGTTTTGTACTGTAGTCCACACACATTAATTCAATTTGGCAAATTGAAAAGTTTACAAATAGTGAGCCCTAATAAAAATGAATAAAAATAATGAGCTTATGGGAGGGATGTATCGAGAAATTGTGGTGAATAAATTCCGTATAGTATGTATGTCTAAATTATGTATTGTATTTTATAGTTCCTCGTGGTGTAATATCACTGACAATGTCCAAGCTACCGCAGAATAAAAATCTTGGCTATCTTATCATCCATCGTTATTTTATCATCCTTAAACAATTAATTGTTTCATAATTTAATTTGATAAATTATCGGAAATAATGTTTCATAAACCTGCTAGTTAAGAATACAATTAAATTATCCCCTTTATTTAGAAGTGCATAAAATAGGTTTCATTTACTCAATGTATAACTTATGTACTTTGAGAATTTGACTAAAATTCAAACAAGAGGATGTATATGGTCAAAATACGCGGAGTAAATGCAACTCAGTGAACGTAAGCGGGAGTCTTCCAGGCCTTGCACTAGGTGCCCTGTTCGACTGTCGTTTGGAGTTTTGTCTGTCCGTTCTGTATTCCTCCCTCCACTGCGGGAAAACGGAAATCCCGCACTATTATCTGGCAACGCCGCGTGAGTTTAGGGACCGTCTTAACGCCTTCATTTTGAGAAATACCATAAACTACCCGTTTCATTATTTCCTATACCGTGGGGCTTCTGTATCTGTCTATATTCTGTGGCTAAAGGTTCTCAGTTCAATCTCAGAGGCATAATACATTTTGAAAAGGATCAGGTGATAACCACAGGCTGTTCATTTACTATAATGAAACTATACTATGCAATAATAACATTATTTTATGTATACAATTTTGAATTTTGTTAATTTTATGTTATAAATTATTATTGATTAACTATGTTAGAAAAGTTGCATTGTTACCTATATTTTGAAAACAAATGTTTTATGTTTTAATTCTTGTTGATATCTGAAGATTTTTACCTTGGGTGCAAAAAGTTTCACATAGATAAAAATATTTTATTTGCATTACTAAGAATGTACAAAACATTCGAATTTAGGCTATATTTAATTTATTTTCCTTTTTGTCCCCTCTAAACCTCAGGCCCAATCCTCATAACATTCCGATATGAAGCCTCGCAGTTTAAACATTTGACTATTAAGTTTTTGATTCTTGGATATAGTCTTCCAATATGACGGCTGAGTTGATGATGCAAGTGTGGTGCCGGGTATGATAGCAATTCCACACATGTAAAAAAATTGTTATAACAGAAATGAAATAAATATACTGCTGTTGCAGAAATTACAACGTTGTGTCGGCGTCTCATATTCGCCCATATCTTGACGATCGGCGTCTTATGAATAAATAAATAAAAAAAAAAAAGAAATAATAAAATAAGTAAGAATAAGAATAAGAATTATGCTCAAGTTTGAAATTGTATATTAAAATAGAAATATTACTTATATATCGATGCAACTGAGTGAGTTTAAATCTATATTAGTTAGATTAAGATATCATTTCCAGATCTGACGTTGAGCAAATAATACTTTGACCGTGTAAATGTAAATCTATCAAACGTAATTTATTATAGAAGTGACTGGTATGGTCAAACCAATCGATAATTTATTATAGAAGTGACTGGTACGGTCAAACCAATCGATAATTTGTTATAGAAGTGACTGGTACGGTCAAACCAATCGATAATTTGTTATAGAAGTGACTGGTACGGTCAAACCAATCGATAATTTGTTATAGAAGTGACTGGTATGGTCAAACCAACCGATAATTTGTTATAGAAGTGACTGGTACGGTCAAACCAACCGATAATTTGTTATAGAAGTGACTGGTACGGTCAAACCAATCGATAATTTGTTATATAAGTGACTGGTACGGTCAAACCAATCGATAATTTCTTATAAAAGTGACTGGTACGGTCTGGTTTGACCCGACCCACCCGACCACCCTTACACGAACATGGGTATTGACCCTCCTACTCACCCTTACACGTACATTGGTATTCACTCACCCGCCCACCCTTACACGTACATTGGTAATGACCCACCCACCCACCCTTACACGTACAGTGGTATTGACCCACCGGAACACCCTTACACGTACATTGGTAATGATGTTCCATACTATCCATTTCATAAGTTCATTCATATGTTCATACTATCCATTTGAAAGTAATTATGTTTTCAAATATTATATTTTACGCGTAGGGGAGAAAATAAAATTAGTAAAAACGGGTTTTTTACGAATATATACAATAATATATGTACTGTATACACAAAATAAATAAACCACATAAAAACCATTCTAAATATTGTGTGTTTTTTAATCACGCATACCCGACTAATGTTTTCACGTTAACTAGTAGCACAGCAACCACTTTTTATTTATATTGCTTACGGCACTTCACTGACACGTGAACGTGAAACGGAGAATAGTTGAGGAAACAGTGGCGAGTCGCTAGAAGTGGTTTCACGGATCTTACACCAGAAAAGCGACTTGATATTACTGATTTAACCAATAGCACTGTACGTGTATGGGTGGGCGAGTGGGTCAATACCACCGTATATGTATGGGAGGGTGGGTAGGCAATATCACCATATGTGTATGGGAGGGTGGATGGGCATATATTACTTTAGTAATAAGTATCCTTATAGTTTTATACTAAGGATAATTTATACTAAGGATAGTTTTATACTGAGGATGTTTACTTTCTTAGTTGAAAGCAATAATTGTTTCATTATCACATTATGAAATAATAAGAGTTTGGTTTATCGATAATTTATTATAGAAGTGACTGGTAATGTCCAAACCAATCGATAATTTGTTATAGAAGTGACTGGTACGGTCAAACTAATCGATAATTTATCATACAAGTGACTGGTACGGTCAAACCAACCGATAATTTGTTATAGAAGTGACTGCTACGTCAAACCAATCCATAATTTGTCATAGAATTGACTGGTACGGTCAAACCAATAGATAATTTGTTATAGAAGTGACAGCTACGTGAAACCAATCCATAATTTATTATAGAAGTGACTGGTACGGTCAAACCAATCGATAATTTGTTATAGAAGTGACTGGTACGGTCAAACCAATCGATAATTTGTTATAGACGTGGCCTTTTCCCTTAGGCCGTCTTCCTTATTCTCTCTCTCTTCTGAACCGCTAGGGAGCAGCACTCCACTCGTTCAGAAGAGCCGTAGTTCAGTATCTCCACGCTAGGGGTTTGTCTCACAATTTTCACCATTAGGTGAACTGTCTATGTCGTATATATTCAATGATAAAACATACACACACAGCAGACTTATATACAGTTTGCAAATATTTGAAAATATGGCAAGACACCATAAGTGTAGACAACTACTTCGTAGGGAAGCTCGGGCAGTCGACTATAAATCATTCATTTTTATATTGTTTGGCGATTGATTTTTTTGTTTGATAGAAATATATGATATACTTCTATTGAATTAGTATTTTTTTTCAATATTATCCATAATCGAAAAAGAAACACTTAAAAAACGTGTTTCTGATAAATACCTGTTACGTTTCAATTTATAACGCTGTTTACATTTCCATTTACAACAACAATACAAAGTGGAATATCTGATGGAGTAATGTAATTTTAATCAAAAAGACGCCTCTTAAAATGCTTTATTTACCTCTGAGTAAACATTTATTTAGTGCATATTACTTTTCACCATCCATTTTGCCGTATTATTTTTTACAAAATCCCATTTGATTTCTGAAATTTAGGTAAATATGTTTAATACACTAATATGAAGTGTCTATTTTCTGAAACTTGAGTTAGAGATACTTAGTTCTATCTTATTCATTCATTTATTGACTATTAAGACGTTGATTGTCAAGGTTAGATGAATATGGATGGCACTACCCTAACTAATATTGACCGTTCTCTAGGAAGAGCCATTTATTAGTACCCAACATCCAGAGTAACTTAGGGACCTACAATATGGATGGCACTACCCTAACTAATATTGACCGTTCTCTAGGAAGAGCCATTTATTAGTACCCAACATCCAGAGTAACTTAGGGACCTACAATATGGATGGCACTACCCTAACTAATATTGACCGTTCTCAAGGAAGGAAGAGCCATTTATTAGTACCCAATATCGAGAGTAACTTAGGGGCCTACAATATGGATGGCACTACCCTAACTAATATTGACCGTTCTCTAGGAAGGAAGAGTCATTTATTAGTACCCAACATCCAGAGTAACTTAGGGACCTACAATATGGATGGCACTACCCTAACTAATATTAACCGTTCTCTAGGAAGGAAGAGCCATTTATTAGTACCCAACATCCAGAGTAACTTAGGGACCTACAATATGGATGGCACTACCCTAACTAATATTGACCGTTCTCTAGGAAGGAAGAGCCATTTATTAGTACCCAACATCCAGAGTAACTTAGGGACCTACAATATGGATGGCACTACCCTAACTAATATTGACCGTTCTCAAGGAAGGAAGAGCCATTTATTAGTACCCAACATGCAGAGTAACTTAGGGGCCTACAATTTTATTTTGAATTCAAACCACATAGTATCGATCTGATTTGCAGATAATTGATAAACCTGATTTAACCATAAATATTTAGTATGATCTTTATATAATATTAACATTTGGATCAAATAAAACAGAGGTGAATTTATACTTATTTCATCAAACTCTATATAGCTAAAACTCTCTTCAGTATTTTGATGGATTGTTTTTCTTACTTAAGTAAATTCAAAAGATTAAATTACAAACAAGTTGGCGTTACAAATCCAGCTCAAACCGATTTGAGCTGTTTACAAATATTTAATCATTACAAAACTTGGAGTTAAAAGCTTCAACAAATAAATAAATGAAATTTGTTTTGATTGGCAACCAAGGAAATGAATGTAATGCTATATCCTAAAAACCAAGCGTAGTTGAATGAACAAAACCCCTAATCAGTTACGTCATTAAAATTGGCGTTTACGTGATCAGAGTCCCTGTGGATTGTTGTGACTGATGAATCGTGCCTTATCCGATGGCAAAACGTTGATTTAACTTTTCCTAAACAAAAAACATAACTATCACTGCGAGCTATATATATATATATATATACATAGTTACGTTTATTGTTACTGGGACTCTGATCACGTAAACGCCAATTTTCATGACGTAACTGATTAAGGGCTTTGTTCGTTCAACTACTCTTGGTTTTATAAGTATAATCCAAATACCACTCACTCACTGATTACTGTTTCTCAAAAAACTACTAACCTCCAAGGCTGACATTTTGTAGGATGCTTGATCCTATGTTGTATGTGTGCAATGAGGTGGGATTTTGAAAAATTCATTGTAGTTCTGAAATGGCAGCCATTTTAGTGCGGAAATTTTGAAATGCCAAAAACAGTGTTTAATCTATTTTGCCTGTAGCTGCTAAACGAAGTAATGGAAAAATTACTATAATTTTCAGTGGCAGGTATGTGAAGATCAACAACTTGGTTGCCATCACTATCTCCATCCTGCGTGACCCAACACGGCTACTGTAGGCTTCTACAACGCACTCTGAAAGCAAACCTAAATGATATTCTTGACAGACAACTCCGTAGAACTAAAAAAATATTTATATCGTAAGGAACATATAACCAAGGCGAGAAAGCACTGATTAAGGCACAGTTTCCCTACTTTGTACAGACTTACTAACTTCTCTAGACTATAACTCTTTTTTATCTAAGATAATAAACTGATCTTAATAGGAAAGTTACAAAACTAATTTGAATACAGTCATTGCCTGCTCATTACACATGGTGGCCAAACATGGCAATAAAACCCGATATTCCACTGATTCAGACTCAATTCAAATTCAAATGATTTCTGAATAGTTAAATAATTTACATGTCTATCTCAGACTTCAGCTTTAAAACTATGTTTGTTATGCTAGTACTAACAACCATTCGTAATAAACAAATCTAAATACATTTTAATAACGAGTACTTAAAAACAAAATAATACTAAGTGCTGTTTAAAAATTCGTCTAAATTGTGAAACTATTTGTCAATGAGATATTTTTTCAGTTTGTTCTCCAACAATTTGCCTTGACGTGACTTAATTTCAATAGGCAACCTATTAAAGAACAACATTCCGGCATGAAATATCTGACACTCGGAGAGAGTAAGGCGATGTCTGGGAGCTGGAAACCTGTGATCCGTACTAACTTTTTGGAGTCCTTCAGAGTTCTTCAGAACAAATAAAATAGACTTAAAAATGTAAAGCCCAGTAAATGTAAAAATTTTAATTCCTCTAAAAACACCTCTGCATGAGGTCAACGGAGGTAGGCCCAAAATAGCATGGACTGCTCTTTTTTGTTCAAATAAATACTCTAAATGAATGTGATGAAACACCCCAAACATCTATTCCATAGGAAATAAAGGAGAAGAAACAACCATGGTATACCAATAATAATGCTTTCTGGTCCATAAAAGGATGTAATACATCGAAAGAAAAATAAGTTTGTTCTGAAATATGGTATGACCACGTCAGCCCACTATCAATTATCAAGCCCAGGAATTTAACTGCAGAGCACTCCTTAACTCCAAATGTATACAGAGAAATTGGTTGCGGACTTTTATTGTGTGTTAAAAACTGAAAAAAAAGGTTTTGTCATTATTAAGCATTAAGTTGTTGCTTGATAGCCATTCATGAAACGTTGTTATAGAAGTAGAAATCATGGATTGTAGGTTATCAGGACCTCCAAACAGTGATGTTGTGTCATCTGCGTATAGGAAAGGCTATCCCAAAGGAAGGCCTGAAACTATATCATTTACACAAATGATGAAAAGTACAGGACCTAGAATACTGCCCTGGGGAACGAGTCCCTGCCACCTCCATAAACTGACAACGATTTGATAGGTACGATTTAAACAAAGATAGAGCAACGCCTCTCACGCCATAAGCTTTCAGCTAGTTACAAAGAATGATCCACTCGGTCAAATGCATTCGATAAGTCACAAAATACTCCCAAAGCATGCTCACGATTCTCCAAAAGCTTAACAACCCTCTCAACAAAATCACCAACTGCCATTGTTGTAGATCGGTTCGGTCTGAATCCGAATTGATGAGGCGTTACGATATCGTACCTATTCAAATAATCCAGCAATCTTCTCTAAACAAATTTTTCGAAAACCTTTGAAAGAGTACATAAAAGGGAAACAGGCCGGTAGTTTTGTACATTGCTTCTATCAACTTTTTTGAACAGGGGGACAATTTTAGCCGTTTTGAAAATATCTGGAAATAAACCTGAAAAAATTGAGTCATTGAAAAGATTAGTTTTTGGTTCGATGTCTGTAAATCTGTTTCAAAAGAGTACTTGACACCTTGTCATTACCCGCCGACAATTTTGATAAGAATAAGATAATTTGTACAACTTCCTGAGGGGAGCTTGGGAAAAGAAAAAGTGAACCAAGGGGTGAACAGGTTTTTACAGCAGACGGCGTATAACTTACTCCTAAAGTAATAGGCAAGATACCTTAGAAGTGGCTGTTGAATAGGTTTGTTACCTGAGTTGATGATTCAATGTTTACCCCAATGTTAAGTGTCGGGACGCAAAAGCGAGGGACGCAATTCACATGTCTCCCTTCTCACCTCAGTCCAGACAGCCCTCTGTATACAGTCAGAGTTCTTATTTCATGAAAGATTTTTTATTTTTTTCTGCCAGCAATAGTTTTTTAAATAATTTTTTTCTACATTTATAATACAATTTTAAAACAGGATCATTCGAATCAATATTCCTAAATCCACATTGTCATCCGCAAGAGCCTTCAACTCTGCACTGAGTTTTACTTTGCGCCCTATAAAAGTAAATTTACTGATTTTTTTTTAGACCATACAACTTTGTTAGCTAGGAGAACCATTTTATGTCAACCAGAAAATCTGAAAACGTAATTTTTTCAGTCATATCCTGCTGAAATGCACTATACTTTTATAAAAATTTATTAAAGGACAAAAATAATGAAATGGTCATTTTAAAAAGATTATTTGATAAAAAATACAATAAGATTGCTACTTGACACTTACTATGATGAAATTAAATCTAATCTAAGGCTGAGTGTCATTACTCAAATACATTAAACATTTAATACATATATTATGATGGGTGGTCGTAACTCAGAGTGGTGGCTTACCTGGTTTCGACTCCTGGGCCGATACATGTGCCATTTTCGTAGTTAACGTGGGCGGCCCAAGGTGCCTTAAAACAAAAGTGTGTTCGTTTAAGCGATTAAGGGAAACCAGTTTTTTAATTGGGCATTCTGCTCTTCTAAAGGCAATCCAACAGTTTTATCAATCAATATCTTTTTAAGAGCAAAATATAAAACTATTGGTACCATGTAGGTTATTATTTAAGAAAATATAAATAGGTGTTATAAGCTAGGGTATAATATAATTTATAATCATTGTTCCAAACACAAACAGTCATATAACTAGAGAATACCATACCATCTCATACAACCTTACACATGCTATGATACAAAAAAAGCCTCAAAAGAAACGAACAAAAGTATATGCATTAAGGCCAGAGGGAAACGTCCATCAGTAATATATACCCATTAACTCGAGTACCATACATGGTTGAACATTGAAACCTTCAAAATTATATGCAATAAGGCCAGTGGGAAACGTCCATCAATAATATACATCCATTAACTCGAGTACCATATGTAGTTAAACATTGAAACGTACTAGAGTATATGCATTGCCAGAGGGAAACGTCCATCAGTAATATATACCCATTACCTCGAGTACCATACGTGGTTGAACATTGAAACGTACTAAAGTATATGCATTAAGGCCAGTGGGAAACGTCCATCAATAATATACATCCATTAACTCGAGTACCATATGTAGTTTTAAACATTGAAACGTACTAGAGTATATGCATTAAGGCCAGAGGGAAACATCCATCAGTAATATATACCCATTAACTCGAGTACCATACGTGGTTGAACATTGAAACGTACTAAAGTATATGCATTAAGGCCAGGGAGAAACGTACATTAGTAATATATACCCATTAACTCGAGTACCATACGGGGTTGACCATTGAAAAGTTCAAAAGTATATTCATTAAGGCCAGAGTGAAACGTCCATCAGTAATTTTTATCCATTAACACGAGTACCATACGTGGTTGACCATTGAAATGTTCAAAAGTATATGCATTATGGCCAGAGAATAACGTCCATCAGTAACATATATTCATTAACTGGAATACCATACGTGGTTGACCATTGAAACGTTCAAAAGTATATTCATTAAGGCCAGAGTGAAACGTACATCAGTAATATAATAATAATAAATCGTTTATTTCTGCAATTTTGTACAATGTGAACAAAAAATATTTTCTTGGAAAAAGTAAATAACTACCAACATCCAGTAACTGGTAGTTATAATACAAATAATAGATAAAATAAAGTCACTCTTAGGTGAGTCTTCTTATAAATCCACTTCACTGAAGTGTCCACTGTGAAGCGTGTGTAAAATAATACAAAAGTAACCTACTTAAATAAGCTATTAAAAGTATATATATATACATTATAAGTTTTATTGCAAAGTAAATTAACAAACCATAGATGTAAGTGTGCTGATATCTGTAATATCAATTAACCACTATTTTAGCATTTTTGAAAATAAATTAAACCTGTTTAATTTTTTAATTTCTTGTGGCTACAAGTTGAAACACTTTGGGCCTAAAAACAAAAATGTTTAGAGAAAAATACTTTATTTGACCCGAGGTCTGATAAAATGTTGTTGTGTTCTACTTCTTGTTTGATAGAATAAATTGACTGTACCAGTGTTACCACTCATCTTGTAAAACATTTGAAGAACTTTGAAAATAAACAGATTTTTTACTGGTAATATTTTAAGTTGCTTAAATAGTTGTTCAATGTGATCTTTTGGTTTTCTAAATAAAATTATACGACTAAAATACTTTTGTGTAACAAAAAACATTGACCCATTAACTCGAATACCATACGTAGTTGAACATTGAAACGTACTAAAGTATATGCATTAAGGCCAGAGGGAAACGTCCATTAGTAATATATAACCATTAACTCGAGTACCATACGTGGCTAACCATTGAAACGTTCAAAAGTATATGCATTAAGGCCAGAGGGAAATGTCCATCAATAATATATACCCATTAATTCGATTACCATACGTGATTGACCATTGAAACGTTCAAAAGTATATGCATTAGGGCCAGAGGGAAACGTCCATCAATAACATATACCCATTAATTTGAGTACCATATGGGGTTGACCACTGAAATGTTCAAAGGTGTATACATTAAGGCCAGAGGGAAATGTCCATCAATAATATATACCCATTAATTTGAGTACCATATGGGGTTGACCATTGAAATGTTCAAAAGTATATGCATTAAGGCCAGAGGGAAACGTCCACCAATAACATATACCCATTAATTTGAGTACCATATGGGGTTGACCATTGAAATGTTCAAAAGTATATGCATTAAGGCCAGAGGGAAACGTCCATCAATAACATATACCCATTAATTTGAGTACCAAATGGGGTTGACCATTGAAATGTTCAAAAGTATATGCATTAAGGCTAGAGGGAAACGTCCATCAATAACATATACCCATTAATTTGAGTACCATATGGGGTTGACCATTGAAATGTTCAAAAGTATATGCATTAAGGCCAGAGGGAAACGTCCATCAATAACATATACCCATTAATTTGAGTACCATATGGGGTTGACCATTGAAACGTTCAAAAGTATATGCATTAAGGCCAGAGGGAAATGTCCATCAATAATATATACCCATTAATTCGATTACCATACGTGGTTGACCATTGAAACGTTCAAAAGTATATGCATTAGGGCCAGAGGGAAACGTCCATCAATAACATATACCCATTAATTTGAGTACCATATGGGGTTGACCATTGAAATGTTCAAAAGTATATGCATTAAGGCCAGAGAGAAACGTTCATCAATAACATATACCCATTAATTTGAGTACCATATGGGGTTGACCATTGAAATGTTCAAAAGTATATGCATTAAGGCCAGAGGGAAACGTCCATCAATAACATATACCCATTAATTTGAGTACCATATGGGGTTGACCATTGAAACGTTCAAAAGTATATGCATTAAGGCCAGAGGGAAATGTCCATCAATAATATATACCCATTAATTTGAGTACCATATGGGGTTGACCACTGAAACGTTCAAAGGTGTATACATTAAGGCCAGAGGGAAATGTCCATCAATAATATATACCCATTAATTTGAGTACCATATGGGGTTGACCATTGAAATGTTCAAAAGTATATGCATTAAGGCCAGAGGGAAATGTCCATCAATAATATATACCCATTAATTTGAGTACCATATGGGGTTGACCACTGAAATGTTCAAAGGTGTATACATTAAGGCCAGAGGGAAATGTCCATCAATAATATATACCCATTAATTTGAGTACCATATGGGGTTGACCACTGAAACGTTCAAAGGTGTATACATTAAGGCCAGAGGGAAATGTCCATCAATAATATATACCCATTAATTTGAGTACCATATGGGGTTGACCACTGAAACGTACAAAGGTGTATACATTAAGGCCAGAGGGAAATGTCCATCAATAATATATACCCATTAATTTGAGTACCATACGGGGTTGACCACTGAAACGTACAAAGGTGTATACATTCAATAAGTGCTCAGGGTGCTGCAATAAGTGTTTATGTATGCTTGATGGCAAATGTGTTTGATCAACAAATCATTTATTTATTTATTTTTTAATTTTTTGTTTTTACTTTATTTGTTTATTTTCTTCGTGGTATGATTTAAACTGTAAGTCTTACTGTAGAAACATTTTGATTTGTTTGATCCTGTGAAAATAAAAAAAAATATATATATATTTTAGCAAAAAAAAATATTCATAACTCAAGGTAACTCGAGTAAAATTTACGTTTGACCTTTTCCTTGGTCGTAAGGCCTTAGCATAGTGAGAAAAGGTACTCCCAATGAATTGAAAATATCAATGTACGTTTATTTTGACATGCATACTAAATTAACATTTTAAAAATCTAAGTCTGTTCTCTTCTAACTAACGTAGTTTTAGTTTTAGTTTAAAAGGGGATATATAGTTGGTCCAGCCAACCCTTGCAATGAAGCCTAAGGCTTTTTGTGCCAATCCCGGTGCCTAATCGTCGTAAAGCTGGCTGCCCTTGACCAAGTCAAGGAGCTTCTTCACTAGATTGGTAATTTCCAACTGTCCCAGAGGTGAGCCTTCAAAAAGTGCCCTTCTTCTGGCACCAAGAGCCTCACACTCCAGGACAATGTGTTCTGCCGACTCTTCGTCCTCCCCGCAGAGGCGACAGATGGGATCCTCCGCAAAGAGTCCCACCGTTCTTAAATGCCTCCGGAATTTGCCGTGGCCGGTGATGAGTCCCACCACCAGCCTAACGTGCGATTTGTTTAGTCCAAGAAGTGACTTTGTCAACTTCTGGGAGGGCTTCTTGACAAGAACCTTGACGAGTCTTTGCCCTGGGAACCGCCGCCATCTTTCCAGATGTCTGGCGCTGACCCAGTTTTTAATTGCTGCTTTGGCAGCTGCAATCGAAACGCCGCAGGCCGGCTCAGGACCAGTGAAGGGTTTGAGAGCCCCCTCCCTAGCCAAGGCATCGGCCTGCTCGTTGCCTTCTAGTCCCCTATGTCCTGGGATCCATTCCAGCGAGACCTGGTTTCTTGATCCCAGGATACTGAGGGTCTCCACGCATTCCCAGACTAGACCAGACGAGACCTTCCAGGAGTCCAGAGCCCCTAAGGCCGCCTGACTGTCTAAGAGGATGCGGATGTATTTCCCACAAACCCCTCTCTCGACCGCCTGGGCGGCACAATGAAGGATTGCGGTGACTTCAGCTTGGAAAACGGTGCCATACGCTCCCAGGCTCACGCTAGCGTTGGTCCTAGGGTTGCCAGTATAGACGCCAAATCCAGCTCTGTTGCCCATTCTAGACCCGTCTGTGAACCACACAACTCGGTCGTGAGAAGAAACCGGGCTACCAACACCGTCCCAGTACTCCCTCGACCTGAGGTCCACAGTATAGGGTCTAGCGAAAAGGAGCTTAGTCCCAACAAAGTCAGACTTCATTGAGAGTATCTCGTCATTTACTAGATTGGTCACTGAGGAGTGACCTGTGCAGGACCCCCTCCAGTGGCCAGTTAGCTGAAGCCTATAAGCCGCCGCCCGAGCCTCCCCAATAATGAAGAGATCAAGGGGCGGCAGGTTGAGAAGAACCTCCAGTGCAATAGAAGGGGTCGACCTAAAGGCCCCTGTCATGCACATGCAGGCAAGTCTTTGTAGGCTAGAAAGCCTACCCCCGGACTATTACCTGGTTGACCTTAGGCCACCAGATCAAAGCCCCGTAAGTAATTTGTGGTCTGATGACCGCTGTGTAAAGCCAGTGGCAGACATGGGGTGACAGGCCCCATGTAGAGCCCACACAGCGCCTAGTGGTCACAAAGGACCACTTAGCTCTGCGGATGACTTTATCAAGATGCAAGTTCCATGTCAGTTTCTGATCAAGGATAACTCCCAGATACTTAACCGACGATGAAACAGGCAGAGACACTCCACCAAGGGCCAGGCCTCTGAAGGAGCCCTGAACCCTTTTCCTGGTGAAGGGAACTATTACTGTCTTGGAAGGGTTTATTGCCAGCCCTTCTCGTACACACCAGGAGTTCACTGCTTCCAGACTGTCGTTCATGATGTCCGTAACAGTGCCCTGGTACTTGCCACGGACCAGTAGGACAAGATCGTCCGCATAGCCCTGTATGAAAATACCCTTATCCGTGAGGCTGACTAGGAGATCATCCACCACCAGGTCCCACAGGAGGGGTGATAGAACTCCCCCTGCGGGCATCCTCGGCTCGCAGAAATCTCCACCACCTCACTTAGAAGGGTTGATTGAATTCTTCTGCCCCGTAACATGTGGTCGACCCACCTACAGATGGTAGGCTCTACACCACGTTGTCCCAGCGCACGAATAATTGACTGATATGAGGTGTTGTTGAATGCCCCCTCAATATCCAAAAAGGCTCCTAGAGCAATTTCTTTGTTCTCCAGGGAATGTTCAAGGTGCCTGACCAAACAATGGGGGGCAGACTCACAAGACTTCCCCGGGAGATACGCATGTTGATTTCGATGTAAAGGGGAGTCTTTGAGCGCCCCTTCTCGAATGTGAAATTCAACGAGTCTCTCCATGGTCTTCACCAGAAACGAGGAAAGACTAATTGGCCTAAAGGATTTGGCGTTTGTGTAGTCGCCACGACCCCGCTTAGGAATGAAGACTACTTTGCTAACCCTCCAAGACTGAGGAATATACCCGAGGGCAAGGCTCGCCCTGAAGATTTCGCAAAGTAGAAAGTGGAGGTTCGGTGGGCCCTTCTGCAACAATGCAGGAAAGACGCCATCGCCTCCTGGGGATTTAAATGGGCTGAACTTGTCGATTGCCCATTTAACTTTGGAAACGGTGACTATACGTCTAGCTTGCCTCCAGTCCTCTCGAGTTGCCCTAGGTATAGGGCTAGTCTCTCGAGGGCCAGAGACTTCCAGAGCATCGTCAACGATATTCCCTGGGAAGTGACACTCCAGAAAGAGCTTGAGCGTTTCACCAGGTAAAGTTGTCAATTCCCCTAAGCTGGTTCTAAGACTGCCCATGGGGTTGATAGGTTCGCTAGCCAAGATTTTCTGGATTCTGGCTGCCTCTTTGATGGAGTCAATGCCCCTACAAAAGGTTTGCCATGAAGCCTTCTTGGCATCACGAATGGATGAATTCTAACTAACATAACATCTTTAGTAGCCGGATTCAATTAAGAATGCCCCAACGCTCAAGGCGTTAAAAACTCGTCTCAAACGCTGTTTAGCGTCTCATGCATTTTATAGTGCGGACGAGTTTATGGCATACAACTGGGAGACCGCATGATCAGAAGACTGACAATCGGTGTCGGAAGTGGGGATTTGGTATGAGTGAATATGAGTGCAACCGTAAATGATGTATGTTTTGACAGAGGCTTTAATGTGGGATGTATGTTTTATATTTTTATATAGGGATGACGTTTGCTATACATTTTTGTAATGTCATTGCAAATAAATATTTGATTTGATTTGATCTGTTTCTGTTAAATCATGATCTAAATCCATCTATCTTTAATCTATCAAACTTATCAAACTTATATTTAAAAATATATATAGAATCTAGGCCTACATTCATTACTTTGCCTATCATAAAATCGTTTCTTACTAAGTATCTCAAAATAATGTAATGTCACTTTTAATTTGTTAATTTCATTTAGAGATTACTCTTACTAATCATAAAATACCACTTAATATCTCCCATAATATGCACACAAGCTTTTTAAACAATTAGTTAACATTTATGTATATGTGATTTTTTTCTTTTAATATACCAACTATTTATATAAAAAACCTTAAACCTGGATTGCCTTTATTTATTTATTTATTTTTTAACAGGCATACAGGTTGATATTTTTGTATGTTTGTGACCTCCACCATGTAAGTTTTATTGTAGAAAATTTTTTATTTGTTTGATCCTGTGAAAATCTAGTAGCAAAAAAAATTATTTATAACTTAAGTTAACTTGAGGCATATTTACGTTTTACCTTTTCCTGGGGCGTAATGCCTTAGCATAGTGAAAAAAGGTACTCCCAATTAATTGAAAATATCAAGCAGAAAATTCGTTTATTTTGACATGCATACTTAACTTAACATTTTAAAAATCTGTAAATATATTTGTCGTAAAGTTGTTACCTCTCGAGAATAGAAGCATATTAATTATTATTATTTTTTTTATTTATTTTTTGTTACAAGACCTTTACACAGTAATTTACATAATCCATTTCAAATTACAAATTCTAATTTAATTTAATAAACATTTGGCACGAGTTAATTACTTTTAGAAAATGCCTAAAATAAGTTATATACTTAAATTCAAATTACATAAATTTAGAGTTTCAATCTCGAAAAGACTACCGTTTACAAGTTACAAAAGTTAATTATTATTAGAAAAATATATGAGAAAATATTTATATCGGAGGATCAATTCATTTCTTGGGCAGACAACGACATTGGAAATAATTTTAAAAATTAAATTACATTACATTACTAATTAAATTATAAATTATTAAAGTTTTTTGTATAAGTCATCAATCAAACATTACCGAATGTAGATACAAATTAGAAAACTTTATAATATTATCAAATCATAAAATTGTTGCCAATATCTAAAAAATATAGAATATACAAATACAAGGTCTTACATGTTACGTTTAATTGACTTCCTTGTGGTCACCTGTTCACAAGGACATGGTCATGTTTAACCATTAATCTTTATTTTGTTCATTACATATATTATTCTTTAATTATATTTATTTATATATTACAATATCAGTACAGTATCTTTTGTGGTCGATCGCTACCACCGCCGCCACAGCAGCTCAGCTCCATGACGTTTTTAAAATAGGGTTGATCCCAGTAAGTTTAGGGGTACTCCCTGTAAGTTTGCTGTGTGTCGACCGCCTCCCAATGAGCGTGGACGAACGGTGATTTTTCAATAAGATACTTTTGATTTTACAAATAAGATGCTATCTGGTATTCGCCACGGGGTTGGGAACACAAGTGTTGTCGAATAGAGATTTCCCGCCGCAGGTTTCAACATGAGGGTGACGCCACGTGTGCGGATTACGCAATCGAAAAAAAACGCAGCAAGACGTCTTCAAGGTAACTTCAAGACACTGAGCGCGTGGGTCCCTACATACATTCATAGATTTCTTATATACCGAGATTTATGGTGGCCTTGAAAAGAGCCGTTATCAGATGTTGTATAGTTAGGGAAAAGTGGTAACTGATCAGCTGATGGGTAGTTACTGCCACTTCATACGTTGCGACATAGTATGCTCTGATACAGAGTTGTACGTTTATCACTAAGTAAATTGATTATATACGAATATTTTTTCGGGTTCATGCTAAAAGTAAAATAACCTTGAAACTGAAGCTGGGAGAATGACACTAATGGCGGGTAGGGGGAATATCAAGAGTCTTGAGAGTTCGGTCGGTAGTTCGTTGGGACGGTGGGTGGTCTATTAAATTATTAATGTAAGTATGTGTGATTAATCTTGTACGTTAAGTAGGTGGTCTATCAAGTCTTTTGATTCTCAGATACGCATTAAATAAAGTTGTAAACAGCTTCGATAGCGTAAACAACCGCTCGTGGACTCAGGTGCCGGAGGGAGTGGAGGATTTTAGAGACACTGTGACTATCATTAGTGGTGATTTATTACGTACAGTGAGTGGTTTGACTCCATTCTTCGATGAAGGGGAGCAGATAAGTGGCTTCCATTTCTAAAGATACTCAATAACAGCTTCGCAATCATTAAGTTAAACAAATAATCAACAAGTCAAGATTATCAGAAATTATAAAATATTGATGTTAACACACTTTTAATTGACTAACTAGCTACAGTTAGTAATGACAGTAAAACGATTACGTACGCTGCAACAACATGTTATCGTCATATCATTGTTAATGAGCTGTTTTAAGTTTTGTACAAAGACATACAAAACGCTGTTATAAATCTAATTTAAATTTCTATAGACCTATCGTCAGTATGGGACTTCTGGGATTGTAATTAGTTAAACATACTAACAGTACATGTAGAGGTTATTTAACTGAATTTGGTCAACTGTGATTCTTATTTTAATAATTACTAAGATTATTGCTTGAATTTTATTAAAATCGATTTTATTCGAATAACTTGTAAACTTGTAGAGATAGAAATAAAGTGTAAATTAGACAAAATTTTCTTTTTCAAATACCTTTAATTTGATATGACACTTGACCTATGTTCTCATACAAAATTATTTAGTACAGGGCTACACTTTTTTTTGAATTTGAAAATGTTAGGTATGTGATAGACAAAATTAAATTATGATAATATGACATACCGTTTGAAAGCTTATCTTGTGCTCTTTTAAATGAAATAAGTTTGGCTCTTGTAAATTTAAATATTAAAGTACCACAGTAAAAAATAAAAAATGCAAACAATTAAAAACAAAAAAATTGTTATATGGAAAATACTTAAGATATTTTTAAAATGTTGACCATACTGTTCAGTGTTCAGAAACCGTTAAAACGATATGCCACTATGTTGCTATTTGAAAATTTCGAGATTAGGACCTGTGACCCCCATTTCCGGGCACACCCTGTACTTTAAATGCTACAAAAATAATTTTGCGACGTTCTCCATATAAGATTTATTAGGGTTACAGTTTGCTGCATCACTGTTTGTCAAAGGGTTCAACCACAGGAGATTGTGGCCGGGTGGTATGAAACACCCTGTATATATAGCATATAATTTGTTGTCAGCTACCATTTATTTATTTTTTTCAAATAAAAGCTATGATGTATATCTGGAAAAAGTTATGTGATATTTATAAAAATACAGTGAACTCCTGCCACAAAGCTATCTCCAATCCATTATGCCATTTAAGACCTGCCTCACTGTTTCTATTTATGCTAGCTAATTCCTCCGTAAAAGAGCCCTGGGGATATAATGTAACTATATGATCCATTGTTTGGATAGACTTCCTGCAACCACGACATGATCTAGTGTAAATCCCCATTTATATTTACAGTAGACTAGTTACATCTGCCCACGCCAGTTCAGAGGCGATTCAACACTGTTCACTGCCTACGAGGGAGGTTCATCCCACCTACAGGTATTGACGGATCGTTAATAAGGAACTTATCTCAGTCATCAAAACTGTTCTACGCTAAGGCCCAGACATTTGATCTAACGCAGGTACAAAGTCCTGATTATCAGGCCGCTCGTCCACCGACTCTTCCAACGAGAACATCCTAGTTGTGCCTCAGAGGCAAGCCTATGTGATTTTCCTTCTAAAACAAGAAGTTTCTATTAGTTTAATTTAACTGACAATTAGGTCAACTATTTAAGACAGGTATTTAGTTATCTATTCATTCATCTTGAATTATTTATATCATGTGAGCTTATATAGAATGGTAAAACTGGCATTTAAGTTTATTGTGTTAAAGAATGGCAGTGTCTAATAAAATAGCTTTGAGATTCATTTTTCTATACTTAAGTACAAAAAACTATTAAAGTTTATTCATTATGTTGTTTTCCCAAACTGCAATTATACAATAATTTTGCACAATTGTAGCATTGAAAATTATAGGCCTTCATGTCTATGCAATTACAAATTATCGGTTACTTCGATAGCTGTATGTGTAGTAATAGATTACATAAAATTTATGAATTTCCTCATATTCATTTTAAATAAATATAATGTATATATAAATACACGCATATGAAGGCTAGTTATAAAGTATTTACGTTATAATGGTATGATGTCAAAATTATATTATTACATTAAGGTTTTAAAGTATTTACAAATATTTTTGCTTTTTAAATGTTATATTTAATTAATACCAATAGAAATATAAAAAGTATTCTTTATGTACATACATAAAGACAGTTATCAATGTACACAGAGACTTTGAATAAAATGTTTAATATTTTAAATACTGAGCCTATCGAATTAAAACAAAAACAAGATATATGATATAAATATACAATTCCAAGTACACAGATATAGTTAGATATGCACTATAAGTTATACATACATAATTATAACACATTTGATTAAAATGCCATATTGAATGATAAAAATATACCTATAGTAAAATGTCATTCCATAGGTTTGGCACGGTGCCTGTGTAACATTCCCTTCAGAACGGTAGTCTACGCTTATCTTTACTTTTTACCTGATGAAGCTTTTTATCGATAAAACCCTGTTTGTGTTTCGTTCTTTTGACGGTGTTACAAATTGGCCCGATTGAACACTATCAAGTCTTCAGTAAGTTTGTGTTTCGTTCGTCTGACGGTGTTACGAACTTGACCCGATTGAACACTATCAAGTCATATGTAAGTTTAACTTTGGAACAACTTAAAAATTAAAAAAAAAAAAGAGAACTAGCCTAACAATAAATAAGAAACTGTTACTTCTGACAAGTTCTAAATTAAAAATATAATTAAATATAGCCAACGATTTCTTACTGTATAACTTTTCTACGAAACAATTTTCATCACAACTAACCACAACTAACTGGGGTTATTAGAGAAATATCACCTCGCCCTTACATGACACTTGCTCCAAGTGTCTTTGACATGTATGTTGGGCTGGGGGGGGGGGAACTGGATGTATTTCAAATAAACAATCTATAAAATCTAGGAGTTAGCCCTGGTTCATGCTGTATTTACCAGCGTCTCTGTCACTTAGAGAATGTGGCAGGGGGTGACCACTGGTCCTTTGATATTGTTTCTGTAACGGTCGAGGCGCAACTAGAATGTTTTGTTTTATGACCCTTTTCCTGACCCTCATTAGTAAGTTGTGTTGAGGCGCAACTAGGATGTGGCCCTTCCAACCTGTATAAAAAGGATTTTTAATGTTGATTTCACAGAGATTCGTACACCATTTTCAGACAGAGGGGAACATTTGTAGAAGAGAAGCCAATATCCAATGTATTCGGTTTTATCTACGTTATATAAGTTTTGATATTTCCTCAGGGTTTATTTTATTCTTTATATCCCAAAGTTTTATTTGATATGACACTTATATACATATATCATATAATTGTCCATATGTTTGTTTATTATGTATCCTAAATCTTAATGTAAAAGGTAAATATTGTTATCAGTTATCTTGAAAACATTACTCATTCTGCTTAAGAATAATATTTGTGACGCCGTTGAGTATCAATTGTAATAACTATAAACACTATATTAAATATCAAAAGTCCAATCAGTAGTTATTTAAAAAAAGTTCAAGGCATATTTTTAATATTCATTTATGAAACAGATTAAATTCTGAACAGTAACACATCTCATATTGGTTTAACATTTAATTGTATATAGGTATATAAGTATTGTATCCTGGTAACAAAGTACAAAGCAAAGTTCCAAATTGTATCCGTTTTCATATTTGCACAAGATGTATCTGCCTTCTTCGCCGGTCATAATATTGAGTTTGATTATATAATCAAAATGTGCAGTAAGGTTTCAGTTTAAACTGTATTTTCCCACTATTATTCAAATAATTTGTATTGTATTTCTCAGAAATATTTAAAACATGTATAGTAAATATAATAAAACAGTTGATGTTATGTATAATTTATTACTGTACTCAGTTATTTTCAATTTTAAAAGTTTAGCCTACCACAATTTTATTCAATGAGTCCTGAGGTCGGAGAGAAAAATCCTTTCTTAGTGAGCACCTAGAGGCCAAGATAAACCTTTATACGAAATGCCAAGTCAATCGGACGTATATTTTTGGATAAATAGTGATGAGTGGTAAATGGCTTATATACACTATATATATTATTGTATAAATCTGTTTGTTAGTATTATGCATATCAGCAGATTCGTCAACTGAGTAACAGGTAATCAAACAGCTGCCATATCTTGGAGTGTCAATTCGACCTGAGTACCCCTTGACTCCGACCTGACCAGATATGTTAATTAATCCATCAAAGCAGCCCATTGAGGGTCCAACCTCTCAATTAGTTATGTCAGAAGGTTTGCTGGGCTCCGATGACGTCAGTGGTTGAGATAAGTCAACAACCCTTAGTAATTTCCCATGGGCAGTCACCCACTTTAGGACCTTTAAAGTACCTCTTAATTACAACATCAAAGTAAGAACTGTCAGCCGTATTATCGACTGGCCAATATGTTTGTTGCCCAACTTGACAGTTTGAGGACGTACACAATTAATTCGACAAAATAAAATGAATATTTTACAAGCAGTAATATTACTGCAATTATTTAACTGAATAGATTTAATAATTGCAGTTATTAACCTTCGTTTGCTACTTAGTGCATATATGGGTTTCAGCAGCAATGGGGATTATTGCTCCACCACTTTTCCTCCGTACACGGTGGGTGTGACTTAATTTTCACCCTCAAGCTTTCATCTATGCTCAATTTTCGCAACAGTGTTCTTTTGTAAAAATTAACTGTGTTATTATATATGTTTTTAGATCAGTCTTAAGCAGCCTAGAACCTAGTGGTATCATATCTTAAATCTACATTTTCCAGTGACGACCGCGCCAAGGTGATTTTTACACTATTTACAAGTTAAGTACAGTGTACAAGTTCGTTTTATTGTTATTTGGTTATTATTTTTACTTAACAAATAATGAATTAATTTTATTGTTTTAATTTTGCTTCTTCGAGGTGATAAAATAACTAATGATTACGTACCACAGATGAGTAGTATGGATATGGCGACTTTGCGTCGCCTCATGATGAGTTTTCGCCTGATGATGATTTCAGGAATTCGACGTGGAATTCCAGGAAATCATAATGTCACTCTTCTCCTCCATCTCTCCTCATAATTTACATATTAATTAGATCGATTATTTGAACTTTCAAATTAATGTTATTACATTTTCATATTAATTTTATTAAATTAGCATATTAATTAGACAATTTGATGAAATTGTATATTATATTACGTAATAGTTAAGTTAATTTTAATATTTAATTACTATTCATATTGTATTATTTATTTTTCATAATTTATCAATTACTATTCTTATTTTAGTATTTAATATTAATAATTGTATTTATAATTTTTTTATAATTTAACATTTACAATTAATTTATATTAATTTTTACTATATAATATTTCAATTTAATTTATCTATACATTTAATAATTACTCCCTAACTCAATATGTACCGCTAAAAGTACTATATAATATTTCAATTTAATTTATCTATACATTTAATAATTACTCCCTAACTCAATTTCTACCGCTAAAAGTATCTCCTGTGGCGGGATTTCAACTCGCGATCCTCGATTCTGCGGTGCAGCGCCTTAAACCACGCGTCCGTTTCCATCCAGACATTAAGTTGCGTTCATCAACTATTTAACATGGCGTGTCTATATGGTCACATTAAGTTGTGTTCATCAACTATTTAACATGGCCTGTCTATACGGTCACATTAAGTTGTGTTCATCAACTATTTAACATGGCCTGTCTATACGGTCACATTAAGTTGCGTTCATCAACTATTTAACATGGCGTGTCTATACGGTCACATTAAGTTGCGTTCATCAACTATTTAACATGGCGTGTCTATACGGTCACATTAAGTTGCGTTCATCAACTATTAACATGGCGTGTCTATACGGTCACATTAAGTTGCGTTCATCAACTATTTAACATGGCGTGTCTATACGGTCACATTAAGTTGCGTTCATCAACTATTTAACATGGCGTGTCTATACGGTCACATTAAGTTGCGTTCATCAACTATTTAACATGGCGTGTCTATACGGTCACATTAAGTTGCGTTCATCAACTATTTAACATGGCGTGTCTATACGGTCACATTAAGTTGCGTTCATCAACTATTTAACATGGCGTGTCTATACGGTCACATTAAGTTGCGTTCATCAACTATTTAACATGGCGTGTCTATACGGTCACATTAAGTTGCGTTCATCAACTATTTAACATGGCGTGTCTATACGGTCACATTAAGTTGCGTTCATCAACTATTTAACATGGCGTGTCTATACGGTCACATTAAGTTGCGTTCATCAACTATTTAATATGGCCTGTCTATACGGTCACATTAAGTTGCGTTCATAAACTATTTAACATGGCGTGTCTATACGGTCACATTAAGTTGCGTTCATCAACTATTTAACATGGCGTGTCTATACGGTCACATTAAGTTGCGTTCATCAACTATTTAACATGGCGTGTCTATACGGTCACATTAAGTTGCGTTCATCAACTATTTAACATAGCGTGTCTATACGGTCACATTAAGTTGCGTTCATCAACTATTTAACATGGCGTGTCTATACGGTCACATTAAGTTGCGTTCATCAACTATTTAACATGGCGTGTCTATACGGTCACATTAAGTTGCGTTCATCAACTATTTAACTTGGCGTGTCTATACAGTCACATTAAGTTGCGTTCATCAACTATTTAACATGGCGTGTCTATACGGTCACATTAAGTTGCGTTCATCAACTATTTAACATGGCGTGTCTATACGGTCACATTAAGTTGCATTCATCAACTATTTAACATGGTCTGTCTATACGGTCACATTAAGTTTCGTTCATCAACTATTTAACATGGCGTGTCTCTACGGACACATTAAGTTGCGTTCATCAACTATTTAATATGGCGTGTCTATACGGTCACATTAAGTTGCGTTCATAAACTATTTAACATGGCGTGTCTATACGGTCACATTAAGTTGCGTTCATCAACTATTTAACATGGCGTGTCTATACGGTCACATTAAGTTGCATTCATCAACTATTTACGTTCATAAACTACTTAACATGGCGTGTCTATACGGTCACATTAAGTTGCGTTCATCAACTATTTAACATGGCGTGTCTATACGGTCACATTAAGTTGCGTTCATCAACTATTTAACATGGCGTGTCTATACGGTCACATTAAGTTGCGTTCATCAACTATTTAACATGGCGTGTCTATACGGTCACATTAAGTTGCATTCATCAACTATTTAACATGGTCTGTCTATACGGTCACATTAAGTTTCGTTCATCAACTATTTAACATGGCGTGTCTATACGGTCACATTAAGTTGCGTTCATCAACTATTTAATATGGCCTGTCTATACGGTCACATTAAGTTGTGTTCATAAACTATTTAACATGGCGTGTCTATACGGTCACATTAAGTTGCGTTCATCAACTATTTAACATGGCGTGTCTATACGGTCACATTAAGTTGCATTCATCAACTATTTACGTTCATAAACTATTTAACATGGCGTGTCTATACGGTCACATTAAGTTGCGTTCATCAACTATTTAACATGGCGTGTCTATACGGTCACATTAAGTTGCATTCATCAACTATTTAACATGGCGTGTCTATACGGTCACATTAAGTTGCGTTCATCAACTATTTAACATGGCGTGTCTATACGGTCACATTAAGTTGCATTCATCAACTATTTAACATGGCGTGTCTATATGGTCACATTAAGCTGTTTATTCTTACTTTATTGAACGTTATTCGTAACTAATTATTAATTACCATTATTTATTAATTAATATTCGTAACTTATCGATTGATATTAATTGGAATAAATTATAGGTACTAATATTATCGATTAATTTTATTAGTATATTATTTCTAGCGTCTTTATTTATGGTCGGATTTTGATCCGATATAAAATGCTAATTATACTATTAAAATGTTTCTTAATACCAATCGTTTATTCACCACCAATGATGCCAACTTACAATATACTTGCGTTATACTATAATAAATAAATAAATATATATATATATATATATATATATATGTATATATTTTATGTTGTATTATGTCACCTGTTCCAGACACTAGATAGTGATCCTACTAGTGACTTCTGATGGGCGATGTATACCCAGTAATGACATGGGTAGTCGTATCTCTGTTATTTACCGTCCGATCGTCACCAAACCTCACCTACGCCCCTTTACCATATCAAGGTCACGTGTATTAAGGTTGCCTATTTTATGATTGAAAGCGCTATCCATCTTTAAAAATCCATATCTCCTAAAAGGATAAACGATAAATTTACGAAATTCAGTGCGCTGACGTTTCTAGTCAAGTTGCACCATATACATTTAATTTTACATGTTCAGCCTTAATTTCGAGGTCACTTTACAGGAAGCTTCAATTCGAAAAGTATTCGTAAAAAATCCATTTATTCGGTAAAATTCCGAAACAAAGTATCAGGGCATACAACACTGTACGACATCGTACAAAACTAAATACATTCATCCAGCTTCAGTTTCAAAGTAACTTTACTCATAGCATGAAACCGAAAAATATTCGTATGAAATGTATTATTTTACCGATACACATGAAATTCTGTATTGGGACTGGTTAATGTTTAATATTTACTATTTCAACATATGAGTTATGATTTCAATTTATTGTTGTAATAACATACCTTTTTATTAATTTGTTAAAATGAAAACAAACCAAATATTGTATTATAATTTTATTACCTGTGTCTAATACATACAATTCAGTTATTCTCCAAATTCATTTCATTTTTATCAAAATTTCAACGCATCGCAACGCTTGACAACGCTTAATTATGGTACTTCAATATTCGGATTACAGCAAGTAAGATAAATTTACAGTTCATTGAAAAAATATCAACAACAAAAATGTTTCAAAAGTTGAAGAAAGAACTTACTGCATTAGATTACATACAGAAGTAATTAATGAAAAAAATAGAATGTTTACTGAAACTAAGTGAAGGAATAACATCAGGTTCTCAGGAATACTTTCAATTTAAAGTTAGATTTGATAATTTAGAAAAGGACTTTGCAGAATTCAGAAGTCCATATGAAGAAGTCATCAACATATTAATCGGTATGGGACAAACATCAGATTTAGAAGAAGAAAGGGAAAAAAATGGAACACGTTGAATAAACTTACTATAACAATCTAGCTACCAACCTCAAAATGCAAACATTGACGCCTCTGACATCTTGTGATCAATCTTTAGGACAAAACCAGCCTCAGATAAAACTTCCTAACATTGAATGGTAACTTAAAATATTGGCCACATTTCAAGGATTAATTTTTGTCTTTAGTACATGAAATAAAAAATCTGTCTTAAATAGAAAAATGTAATTACTTGACATCATTCTTGAAGTCAGAGCCTCAAACTTTAGCTAAAACTCTCCCCATAGTAAGAGAACACTACAAAATTGTATGGGATTTTTTAGCTGAACGCTATGACAACAAAAGGCTTCTAGCTAGTCATTACTTAAATAAAATTTTAAATATTCCATTTTTAAAGGAAGAGTCATTTAAGTCTCTTAGACACTTAGTCGATGTATGCACAGAAAACTATCTTGCGTTGAGAGCAACGCAGTTCCCAGTGGACTACGATGATTTTATGCTTTGCTATATTGTTATACAACACCTTGATATACATACTAGACAACTGTTCAAAAGAAAGTATTCTAATGTAGAATTCTCTTCTTTTGACCAACTACTTGGTTTTTTTAAAGACCATTGGAAGTCTTAGGAGGCCTGTCAACCTTAGCTTAAGACAGTCACTTCAAACAAGTTTACATGCTTCTGTTAAATTTCAAACGACATTTGAGAAAGCTTCCAACCAACCTACTGGTTTGAAAAGTACCTTTGTTAGTAATATGTACTCTCAGAACTGTATGTACTATAATGAAAGTCATGTCATACAAATGTCAGAAATGTAATGAACTTTCAGTTTTAGACAGACAAGTATTTATTGAACGCAAACAAGCTTGTCTTAACTGCTTGTCCTCAGGACATACTGTAAAATATTGTAAGTCCAGTATTTCATTTAAAGTGTGTTACAGACGTCATCATACTTTGCTACATTACTCACATCGTAATAATAGTTTACTTACTCAACCAAACGAGACACCCGTTGGGTCTCAACTGAAACACTCTAGAAAGGAAGTCCAGTCTAAAAATACACATGTCACTTCTCAACTACTCTTACCTACACATCAGGAGGAATTTTACACAACTATTCTAGGCACAAAAGCCATTCAACTTATGAATTTAAAAGATGAGTACAAAACATACAGAGCACTTATATATCCTGGTTCACACACTTCTTTTGTAACAGAATATTGTGTTCGAGAACTGCAACCACCTCTTCAAAAATATACAGACATTATACAAGGTATATCTCAGACTGTAGTACAATCAACAAAAGGAATAGTAAAATGTTGCATAAAACCTCGCTCCAAGAATCATCCTAATCTGCACACCAGTTCAATAGTTTTATCTTATATTACAGTTCCACTGCAATCAACTGCAATACCCTTTTATGTAAGAAACCACTTTAAGAACCTCGAGCTTGCAGACAATCATTTTGACACTCCAGGTAAAATAGATTTCTTACTAGGAGCTGATTTGTTTCCTGACATATCTGTTGGGGGTTTCAAGCGTTCACCAAAAGGTTATCCTTCTGCATATAACACTATTTTTGGCTGGATATTACTTGGTAAAACTATTACAAAACACAAAGAACCTGATACTAGATCTCATCTCACTTTATCTTCATCCCAAACTTTAGAATCATGCATAAAATGATTCTGGGAATTAGAACAACCACCACAAAAACACAATCCAACACCTGAAGAAGTGTTTTGTGAAAAACACTTGGAAGAACATCATTCAAGAGACCTATCCGAATGGCGACAGAATTTCTGTTCGGTTACCATTAAAAAATTATCATCCTCCGTTGATAATTTATAATAATCCGTTGATAATACATGCTACGTAACTCGGCTGACGTAGCATGATAAAGGTTTCTCTGCTTAGAAAAACAACTAAATTCTGATACAAATCCTAAATCATCTTACACAGCTTGCATGAATGATTATCTACATTCAGTGTTTATAGAAGAGTACCCCATGATGAATTGAATTCATATGGTAAAAAGCACTACTTGTTACCTCATTATACAGTTCAGAAAGAGGAATCCTCTACTACAAAGCTGAGAATTTTGTTCGATGCCAGTGCAAAAACCTCCACAGGAGTGCCCATAAATAGCATTCATTCAGGGTCAAAACTGAAAAACAACATATGTTATATTCTACTAGATTTTTTATGTTTTCCAATAATATTTTCATGTGATATTAAAAAGATGTTTCATCAAATAAAGGTTCATCCTGATGACCGCAACTTTCAGTAAATCTTTTGGAGAGAACATCCCACACATCCCTTAAGTATCTATCGTTTTGCAAGAGTAGTTTTTGGATTTAGTTCATCTCTCTACTTAGCAATCCGAACTTTGAGGCAGCTTCTGAAAGATGAAGGAGCGTTGTATCCATTGGCAGCTACAGCAATAGAAAAACAATCATATGTTGATTATCTGTTATTCGGTGCAACATCTTTTGAAGAAGGAGTAAAATTAAGGCAAGAAATGGTGGCTTTATTAGAAAAAGGAGGGATTGAACTGCATAAATGGAAAACTAACTGTCCTGACATAATGGATGTATTACCAGAAGAGCATAAAGAAAACCCGTTGTGTATTCAAAACACAGAAAATGCAGTATTCAGTTTTTTAGGCATAAAATGGGTATCTGAAGAAGACAGTTTTACCTTTTATATAGATATTTAAGAAACGTACATTACAAAACGGAACATTGTGTCCACAGTTGCAAGAATATTTGACACATGTAGATGGTTTTCACCAATAACCTTTTGAAGAAAGTGTATTTTTCACCTTCTTTAGAGTTTACGTCTACATTGGGATGAATCAGTTCCAGCAAACATAGCAGATAAATGGAAGAGATTTCTTGCACAACTTCCAGAAGTGGAGAAATTATACATTCCTCACTATGTTTTCTCGGAAACGTCAAAGGACAGCCAGTTGAAAAAACTGGCTACAGCGCATTTGTTTACATTAGCATAGTCTATTCAGACAATGAAATTAAGACTCACTTACTCCTTGCAAAATCTAAAGTAGCTATCTATACCACGACTTGAGCTTTGTGGAGCTTCCTTGTTGTCAAAATTTCTTAACTACTGTACTAGTTTCATCACAAAATATTGTCAAATAAAGTCCTCAACTGCATGGTGTGACTCAACTGTGGCATTGTCATTGATTCACACTCCACCTTATAGACTTAAAGTCTACGTTGAAAGCAGAGGAGCTGAAATACAAGAATGGGTTCCAGTTTTCTCCTGTTTGCATATTTATACAATATTTACCCTACAGAATGTTCTAGCAGAGGCATATTACCATTCACTTCGAACTCATGATTTATGGTGGCAGGGTCATCGTGACTAAAATATTCAGTAGACTCTTGGCCAGTACCACGTTTCGTCAAATTCGTGAAAAGGAATTACCTGAGATTAAAACCGACCCACTACATGTTTTAAATATGGAAGGACCAAACTTGTAATCAAGATTTTCTTCATGGACTAAATTGGTAAGGATTGTTGCATACATACTGCGTTTCAAGAAAAACACTTTAAACCAAGAAAAGAACCAGGTAACTTAAAAATTAGTGAGCTAGAAACAGCGACAACAACTATCTGCAAGGTCGTACAACAGGTTCATTTTATCGAAGACTTCAAGCTTTTAAAAGCAGGAAAAACATTTTACAACTCGCTTGCTTTCCCTTTTACCTTTTATTGACGAAAACAATTTAATTATAGATGGAAGTCGCATCAAACATTCACATTTACCTTACAATGCAAAACACCCTACACCTAAAAGAGTCAAGTAACTTCAATGAAAGTTTACTTATTGTGTTTTTGTATGTTTTTCAGTTAAAGCCGTCCACTTAGAAGTAGTGACCGGTCTTACCACCGAAGCCTACATTGCAGCTCTAACTCGATTCGTTTCATGGAACGGTCTGCAATGATATCTATTCATTTTTCGGGACCAATTTTACAGGTGGGGCTTCAGAAATTGACAATACTATTAGGAGATTTTTCAAGAAATAAGAAGTTTAAAGTTCAATTGACCACTTTTGCAACAAAAATTAATATACTTTCACTTCCTACCACCAGCAGCACCACATCAAGGAGGTATCTGGAAGAGAACTATCCAAAGCTTCAAATATCACTTGAACAGAGTCATACGTGACCAAATTCTGACACTTGAAGAATTTAGCACATTATCTACAAAAATCGAAGCAATCCTTAACTCAAAACCCATCTCTCCACTCTCGTCTAATCCGACAGAAATTGACTATCTTACACCAGGGATTTTCTCTGGGCAGACCCATGGTAGCTGTACCTGAACACGACTGTAGAAACACGCCAATTAACCACCTTTCTATGTGGCAATTGGTACAATCTATGACACAAAGTGTTTGGAAACGATGGAGCCAAGAATACTTAAATACCCTACAACAAAGAATGAAATGGAAAACTACTCAAAACAATGTTAATGTGGGAGAATTTGTACTAATTCACGATTCAAATTTACCACCTTTATCCTGGAAGATGGACGTATGTTAGAGAACTCCTGGCGCTGGCGGTCTGGTATGCGTGGTGAAACATCAAGAGGCATTCTGTCCAGACCAATAAAAAAAATATCCCTTTTGCCAATTGAAGACTATACTGATTTTCGTAATTTTTCCCGAATAAATGGATTTCAGGAATGCCTCCGAATTTGAAATTCCGGCCAAATGACCTTCAAAATCAACGCAGACCTACTATTGATTCTTCATTCAATGCGCGTTTGTGTATTATACCTAGTTACCGTGGTTTGTAAATTTCAGACGGTAAATCAATTTTATACGAATACTTTCCCAATTGGAGTTTCCAGTAAAGTAACCTTGAAAACCACCACACATCTGGGAATTTTACGTCATACATTGTAGTGTGACGTAGTATGTCCCTTATTAAGTGTTTTGTAAGAGTTTCGGTGCGTTTTAATTATGATAAAAATGAAATGTAGTTTGAGAATAACTGAATTGTATGTATTAGACATAGGTAAGAAAGTTACAATACAATATTTGGTTTGTTTTCATTTTAAAAGATTCAAAAAGACATGGGTTATTCAAAAAATTAATTAAAATCATAACTTACATGTTGAAATAGTAAATAGTAAACATTAAACATTCCCCCGCCTGTGAAAAGTCAATCGTTAAAAAAATAAATAAAAAAAGCATAGGGTGGAAAAATAGATAAGTAATCTATTTCTCCATCCTATGCGTTTTTATTTAGTTTTTTATTTTGGTTTTTTACGTTATTTAACGATAAACGTACAACTCTGTAACAGAGCATAGTATGTCGTATTTTATGATACAACGTATGTAGTGGTTTCCTTCTGAATATCACTTTAGTGACTACGCATCAGGTGATCAATTAGATACTAATGGATTCGGTGCCAGTCAGTCTGACAAATTTTTTTTTTGGATTCTGAGATTCGGATTCTGCTTTGGTAACTGCACGGTAGATTCCTTATCACTTTTAATGGAAAACACATGTACCTTCCCTTGGAACTGCACAGTAGATCCCTTGTCACTTTAATGGAACACACGTGCCCGCTTCTTATTCTACGAAGAGTGGAAGTTTCCATTAAATTGTGGCGTAGGAAGGAATTTTCTAGAAATATTTTTGGTAGCATATATACCACCACCATGAGCCGGAGGATTCAGCCTTGAAATTGAAGTGTTTGCTTGTGCTATTGGTGTAAACCCGTGATAATATGAATTACGCTCGTTGTTGTTCTTGTGACTTGACAGACGAGGAGTTGGTAGCTGTGGTTGAAGCCGTCGTGGTCTTTCTTTCAAACATGTGGGAAGATGATACCACAGAGGAAGAGATGATGAAAATATGTAGTATCAACAAAAACTCTGAAGACGATGATGAGCCTGCGGTTAAGGCACCATGGCTGTACGAGTCTCCAACGTGTGAATGTTTTCAACCCTGGCAGAACATGGCACTTCATGACAAATCCACCGATCGTTGGAAGGAGTGCGTCCCACTGCTGAGGAGTCAACCGTAGCAAATTTTACGATGATTACTGCATACATCAACCCTATTTGCAGAATTGCACAGTGGGCATTCCACTCCCCTGGGACTTTATGTACGATACGTGGTGCAGTTACTATGACGAATATGGCCACTACCTGTCAAAGGAGGCAGGTATCCACGATCGGTTTTGGGAAGAGATTGTGGTAGAACAGGACTATCTCCAAGCAGTATACTACCACTGTTATACAGCCTATAAGTGTTGATATGCTAGTGAAAGGGTTGATATTATTTGGAAATAAATAAAAAAATACCAAATTAACAGCAAATAACCATAACTTTTTCCTTACTATACGACATCTGAAAACGACCCTTTTCAGAGCCACCATAAATCTTGGTATATATTAAATCTATGAATGTATGTAGGGACCCCCGTGCTCAGTGTCTTGAAATTATACAGAAGACGTCTTGGTGCGCTTTTTGTCGATTGCCTCATCCGCACACCTGTTGTCTTGAATTGGCGAAATCACGAGGGGTGGCGTCACCCACATGTTGAAACCTGCGGCGGGAAATCTCTATTCGACAACACTTGTGTTCCCAACCCCGTGGCGAATACCAGATAGCATCTTATTTGTAAAATCAAAAGTATCTTATTGAAGAATCACCGTTCGTCCACGATCATTAGGTGGCAGTTGTCACCGAGCAAACTTACTGGGAGTACGTTCCCCTAAACTTACTGGGATCAGTCCTATTCTAAAATCGTCATGGAGCTGAGCTGCTGCGACGGTGGTGGTAGTGGTCGACCATAAAAGATACTGTACTGATATTGTAATATATAAATAAATATAATTAAAGAATAATATATGTAATGAACAAAATAAAAATCAATGGTTAAAAACATGACCATGTCCTTGTGAATAGGACATATATCCTGCTCTGATATTCCTGTCATATCCTTTTTTTAAATCCTACTATAAAGAACATTTTTTTTAAAAAGATAAAGAAAACTATTTGTTGACCAAACACATGTGCCATCACGCATACATAAACATTTATTGCAGCACCCAGAGCCACGCTTCCACAACAATGTTTTGTGCAGATCATAACCTCACTTTTTTATAAGTAAAAATAATAATTAGATGTATATAATTCAAGATATTTTCCCTAAACCATTACCTTCTATCAAGAAAGGCAGCAACCTTTAATGGCGAACAAGTGACAAAAAAGAAGCATTTTTCATTAACTCCATTAACCCTTATCACTTTGGACTGCGTGTGTTGTCGTTATAGAAAAGACAAATGCCTGTTAAATAACTATTGAGCTATTTAATAAATATCTCTCTCTGAGGAACAGCCGACCAGTTACATTACACCCCTAGGTCATCTACACGCGCTATAAAATCGTGCAGTCAATATACGTAATACAATATGAACAAGCGTTGCTTGTGTCTCAAATTGTAAGTGAATAATTAGATTTTAGTTTTGGATACGTTAGACATTACATTAGTTTACATAGGAAAAACGCTTGTAAAGATCTTCAAGGTCATTAAAGAAACTGAGTTCGTGGGTCTTCTACATACATCAATCAATACTATATACCAAGACTTATGGTAGTCCTGTTGTTGATTAAGGACGGTACCAGGTGTATAAGGACTAGCGAATATTTAATTATAATCTTTTTTCGTTATAATATGGGAAAATATTATTTTTAAATAGCTTTGTTCCCATTATATTGTACCCCAATAGTCTTCTACGAAGGAGTGTTGTTCGTACAAATACGCCATGTCCTCCTATATATCGTTTCACCCCTCTTCGTTTTGTGGTGGTTGATAGCACCAGGCCGTATTTCCATAATCGACACGATACATAAAATTTGCTTTAAATCAAACCAAATTGTTAAACCCTATTGTCAATGTGTCTCGGTAATTTTTGTCTAATTCTAATTTTTTTGATACTGACAGCTTGGTAATAAAACTATATATAAAACCATGTTCTTAGTAATTTTTTTTATTTTTTGCCATTTTCCTGCCATTTCCTAAAAAATTTTAAATGGCCGCCATTTTGAAATATTAAATTGGATCAAGTTGATCTTTTTCCTAAAACCTGTCTTTATTATTTTAACAATCATAGGGAGTTTCATAAAGATCGGTTGAGCCAACTCGGACTTCATGTGTAAAATAAAATATTTCTCATGTGTATATAATTAAATTCTCATATGTACCACAGTAAAAATTCCCATGTGTAAAAATCAAAATGGCGGATATCTGGTAAACGAAGCGTTTTTGGAAAACAATTGACTCTGGATTTTCTATTTATTTTAACTGATATAACTATATCCCGAAGTTTGGCACTTTACTTTCGGGTTTTTATCACCATATATGACGGTGCTTATGTAAAGGCCAGGGAGATAAATAAACATATATAAATAAATTTGTTTATTGCGTAATAACAATTTTTAACATGTCATGCAATCGTTAACATAATATAAGTATAATATAAACAATATATTAAAATTCTAAACTTTATATGAACATACTTTACATTAACCAAAATTATACAATTTGTTTGTTATCTCGTTTCGTTATAAATCGTGTAGATATAATATGACACAAAGTATTTAAAAAAAAAATACTCATCTTTTAGTTGAGAAAAGTATTATTTGGTAACAGTTATTGCAGAATGTATCAGGCTTGTAACTTTAACTCAGTTATGCACGCCAGTCTATTCTGCACTAACCAGATAACGTTCATTTAATTCATTTAGGCCCTATAAATATTAATATAAACACGTTGTAATTGTAATATTGTGTGTAGGCCTATTGTGGGCATTTGTGATCTTGGAACACGAAAATTGAATCCCACCATTTTGAATTGTGTTACTTGATCAATATTGATGAAAATAAAATTAGACACTGGGTTTATTCAGTAAAATAATTGACCTTGATTGTGTTATAAATTCAATAATAACAACATTCAGGCATTGTGGCTATGCCCCAAACCTAATTACAGTGAATGTTTTATGAAAATATGAACACGAAAAAATGAAAAATTGTCATTCAATTCACTTAAAACGTACATAATCATTCACATTAAATTATGGCTAAGAAATAATATTCCTTCTAACTAAATTCTCACAGGTTTTAAATGTTTGTTAGTAAGAATTATTTGTTTTAGAACTGTTTATATCCTTAAAACAGAAATAGAATGTGAAATCATATCGGCATGTTAGATTTCTTTTAAGGTAATTATTTTATTAAAATAGGAACTCAAGATAGGAATTTTCCTACTTAGGACCTCATGTGTTTAACCAAGTTCCCCAAAAAAGAAACAATATTAAGAGCTCAAAATCTTACTGCAGGGAATTTAAAGCTGGCTTCACGCTCTGAGTGTGGGACTTTCCTAAATAATACTCTTCAATTAAGCGAATACTCACTAAAACCCCAACGTGCTGTGGTGATCCAAGTCGGAACTTTCTCGGATGACTTCATGCCTGGCCGCGTGTCTTGGACACCTAGGGGTCAGTCAGGCATCCTTCCTCACTGTGTTGGCGTAGGCCACAACAGTTCTCCATGCCTCTCCGCTTTGCAGCATTCCTCCACTATGGTGTCTGCCGTAACAGGACCAGCTCATTCACCCAGCGAAGCGCATACACACGAAGAACGAGTGATGACCATCATCATCGTTCCCTGGGAAGTACTTGCACTGAGATGACCTGACCTTCCCCATTCAGTGCAGATACTTCCTGAAGTATCCGTGACCCGTAAGTAGCTGGCACAGATAGAAATCAACTTCTCCATAACTTCGGCCTATCCAGGCCTTGAGATCACCGATGAGTCCACTGCCCGTCAGTGCTCTCATCCCATTTTAAAGGTAACCATAAAATATTGCTTTTACCATCTATCATGTTTACGGTTAAAAGAGTTTTTACGTGTAACTTTTTTAGAATACATAATACATTTTATTGTTTTACTTAATTGTTGTCACTGCGATGATATGATAAGCAAATTAATTAAAATATACTGAAAGCAAGAACAATATGTTATTTTTCCTTTACTTTAACCATATAGGGTTAAACATAAAATATACATAAAAAATAACAAGCCTAAATAAGTCCTTTTATTTCATTTAGTATTATTAAAACTATTAGCGTATGTTTTAATACAACACAATTTTATGTTGTAAATTGTCTGAAACTCCTTTAGTTTAAAAATATGGAATATTACTGTGGGGAAACTGTAATAGAATCCAAGAGGTTTTAGTCTTACAAAAGAAAACTATTAGAATTATTTCAAATATAAATTCAAATGAACACTGTAAGCCATACTTCATTAATTTAAAAATCCCCACTGTAGTTAATTTGTACATATATGAATTAATTAACTATATTTTAAGGAATCCTCAGAACCTAGAATTTCATAATAATTTACACAAATATAACACAAGAGGGAGGGATTTAGCAATCGTAGGCAAGCACAGACTAACAAAAACGTCTCAAAACTATAGTGTATTATCAATTAAAGTGTACAATAAGTTAAATATATTAATTAAGAAGCATTCAATTAGAGACTTTAGCGATAAGTTTTATGACTGGCTAATTTTGAATCCATTTTACACACTTCAGGAGTTTTTTGATGTGGAAAAAATTATGTTATAATATGTAGTATAATTTTATTGAAATGCATGTGATTACCAGTGCTGTTTATTTATTGATGCTGTTGATTGTTATAAATGTTATTAATGTACCTGTAGTATATTCTATTTTAGTTATTGACTTAAGCAAAAAAAATATATGACGTGGCAGTTTCTGCATAAATTATGACTTTGTCAATGACATTTTGTTCTTACGACAATAAAGATTATTATTATTATTATTATTATTATTATTATTTAGCAGTAAAGCGGTAGTTTGCCTTATAAGCGGGAAAAATAATTGTTTATAATATTTATTAAGGTAATATAATGACTAAAGTGTTTTAAGTATAACATTAAATAGTATGTAATAATTACCAGATACAAATACGAAACTTTATACACGTGCCATTAAAACAGAAGAGAAAGATAATCCAAATAGCAGTGGTATCCTTCCGTATCCCGGCCGCCGCGCAAAGTCGATTTTCTCTCCTCTTTAAACCAATGGATAAGTTATTATTGTCTGTAGTATTGATAGAATTTTTTCAAAAATATGTATGTTACGTAACAACTCTTATGCTAAAACTTTAACACTGAAAAACCTTATCTGACCAAAAAATAAAATGTTTCTCGGAGATTAACTTTTTCATGTCACAAATTAAATAATGATTTAAAGGATATTTTAATATCATCATTCACTATAAATACAATTTGAAATACTTTAAATATTTAACATTACCATCAGTGTAAAGAATTAACAAAATTCTATGTTCCAAATTTGGAAATTTCATGTAAATCCTAAGTGCATCTAATCACAGTTTGTTTGAAAAGTGTACATTAAAATGTTTTACCGTTTTTAGCGACAGATTTCGCGTCTAGACCACCATTCAGTGGTGGATTTGGCCATCGATACTAACCACCTTTTTATGTGAAAAATGAACTTTTTTTATAACTCTGTAGTATTACTTATTCAATTATCTTAGATTGAATAAAATGTATATTCAATAATCTGAATCACACTAGTTTAATGTGATTCAAAAGCATTGATAAAAATGGATCTGCATGAAAAAAGATTGCCGCACACATTCATGCTAGATGGTAAAATTATAAAACTCATCTAAGATGATATTTAATGTATTAAAATAATTTATACACAATTATATTAAATGCAATATACATTTATATACAAATGAACATAAATTAAAGAAATCAAATGGAAATGTTACGTGTTGAAATTTTACATTTAATTTTAATAAAATGTAGATATATACCTTTGAAATTTAATTTTAACTAAATAATATTACTAAAGTTGTATGTAATAATAAACAATTTTGAAAATAAACATTGTCACATTTATCTTCATATAACAACTAATTATGCACAAGTTTCATTATTATTAAGTATATTAAAAGTTATTTAGGATACAATTAATTTCCTCAGGATTTGAAACCACTTTACTTAAAAATATAAAAACTAATTTATTAATAATAACTTAAATTTTTCTAAATAAAAACCTTAATTTTTGTTTGATACTACGAACCAATTACAATAACAATTTTCACTAAACTACCTGTCACTAAAAAGAGAATGAATTGTTATATTTATATAATAATTTAAAAATTACTTCAATGATAAAAGGTAATCCCTAGTATCTTTTACGTTCCACTAACCTTACTGTGCAACAGTGGAAAAGCACAAGTCATTTGGTAAACACTAAACATCATAAAAGTATAGGCGAAGGTGAAGACCAATAAAGGTCCATGGTAATAAACGTTAATACTACGTTCGAAGATGACGACCAATAAAGGTCCATGGTAATAAACGTTGATAATACGTCCGAAGATAAAGACCAATAAAGGTCCATGGTAATAAACGTTAATACTACGTCCAAAGATGAAGACCAATAAAGGTCCATGGTAATAAACGTTAATACTACGTCCGAAGATGAAGACCAATAAAGGTCCATGGTAATAAACGTTAATACTACGTCCAAAGATGAAGACCAATAAAGGTCCATGGTAATAAACGTTGATAATACGTCCGGAGATGAAAAGAACAATTTCGTAACATAATCACATTAACGCTTCTGTCTAGCCTTGACTTACAAGTGTCTACTGGACTACAATTCATATTGTGTTCGTGAACTTCACATTATTGTTTCCTACTGTTTATAAACTGTTCTATCGCATTATTTATACAGGGTGACAATTAAGTTTTTGGACGAATTTATAGTTTTTAAAAGACAAGAGATATCACAACTAAATTTGGCATATCGTAACCGGTAATAGTAATCTACTTTTCTGTGTACACGGTGATCAGATGTCACCTTTGGGGGACGACCCGTTGGGAGTAGAATAAAATCTTTAATGACAGCCTATGTTGAGTTGTACATAGTTTTAAAGGTCTAGTTGAACTGAAAATAATGCCGCAAACCGGACTTCAAAAGGTTGTACAGTCAGAAGTAACTGCTGTTCAAAATGTTAAAAATGTTTAATACATTTTACTTACGAATAATAGAAAGTTACAAGTTGAAGGTAATACTTACAGCACTCATTTCAAATAAGGCCGTCTGGCAATGTGCTAACTGGTTATAAAGGCTGACTACTGCTTTTTCTATGTAATCTTGTGGAAAATCTTGTCCTATCCTGTGTCTAAGATCAATCAGATTTGTAGGCAGAGTTTCATAAACTTTATCTTTGAGATAGCCCCATAAAAAGTAGTCCAGCGGAGTTAGGTCGGGGGAACGAGCCGGCCACTCAATCCACCGGTGACGGAATCTAAGTCACTTGATCACCACAGTATGGCGGTCCTAAATAACCAATTGTTCAGTAAAATAAAACTAATAAACTATGTTTGAATACAACAATAAAAGAGAAATGTATTCTTAGAAACCAATAAAACCGTTAGAATATTAACATTTGTTCATATTGTTGCTTTTGAAAATGAGCATTACAAAAATGTGATATTGTTAGAACATGAATAAAACATGAACTATTTACTTAATAAAGACTTTGTTGATATTACTACTTATGTCAGCAGCAAACAAAAATGTCTGAGGAAAACACAAAGGGTCTGAAATATTCAGGGCGTAATTTTGTTTACCTGAATAAAGAGCTCACCTCTTTGACATTTCTTAAAACTTAAACAACCCTTTTCTGCGCATTTATATAATCTGAAATATACTATTAGGTAAGTCTTACTAACATATTTTAAAATACATGAACTTATAAAAATAAAAATATTTATTTACAAACTAAATCTCGTTCAGTCGTTATTTTCTTTCAATAAATCAATATCAAGCGGAATATTTCAGTTATAGAATTAACAATATTAATGTTCAGTGCACACTTTATATTTTAAGTGAAATGAAAATGGCACAATAGACTCTCTATCTTATCTTTTTAATTATCCAAGAGAAAATTATCCCATTTCTTCCTCTATTTTTACAACTGTTCAGTTACATTTACATTTAAAGTTTCCTTTTTAAATTTAATCTGAGATTAATTTAACAAGAGGTCAAGGGAGTGGTGTCGCGAAAAGAGCGCACAGCGAAGAAAGCGCACAGTTGACCCTTTTGGAGTTACAGAAGGAATCCAGCTCCCTAACTTATTAGAAACAAGGATTGTTACGCAAGCAGAAAATAAAATATGTATATTGGTTGTGGTTAACAATAAGATACTGGATAGGAAGTTTGTTCAAGGTGCAATACAAAGGGAAAGATCTTGATCGTTTATTGTATTTTTAAATGACTAGAACAAAATAATTTTGGGTACTCCTCAATCTATCCATTAAACCCTTGTGATTATTACCCTAACAAATAATCCCATACTGTAATATACATCTCAGTTAACTAAAATTACAACACTCTAAACAATAAAAATTATGTTATGTGATTACATGAAATTTTGAATAGTAATAAAATATAAATTAACTGCTATCATGTATACGGTTTAATGTAATACGTTTCAGCTACAATATATTGGCATAGACGGTCAACTTGACAAGGTAGGCACCATATTGGCCAAGTCGATAACATAGTTGATGGTTACATCACTATGACTTTGATGTCATAATTAACTGCTATCATGTATACGGTTTAATGTAATACGTTTCAGCTACAATATATTGGCATAGATGGTCAACTTGACAAGGTAGGCACCATATTGGCCAAGTCGATAACATAGTTGATGGTTACATCACTATGACTTTGATGTCGTAATTAAGTGGTACTTTCAAAGGTCCTAAAGTGAACGACCACTCTAGGGAAATTACGAGGTCTTGTTGACTTATCTCTTAGCTCTCAATTACTGACGTCATCGTAGCACAGCAAGCCTTCTGAAATAGCTAATTAAGAGGATTTGGAAGCTGATTGGTCCTCCAGATTGCTTAGAGCAGGGCTCCATGACGAGCCTTATTACTTTTCTTAAAATAATGTAAGGGCCGCAAGTACATATGTACATATAGAAAGAAAGAAGAAAGTAAGAAAATAATCTTTATTCAAACAGCGAAACAAGCCGCATGTACATTATAATAGTACATTTGGTCAAAAACATATTAATTAATGGCTGTTTAAATTATTTCTAGTTTTTCATATGTTTTCTAGCTTTCAATTCGCCTGTCTCTCTGTTATTAATTTAATATTTAGTATGTTGAAACAAAGACGAAGCATTCTGAGCATTTTCGTGGCATGTAAAAATACCAAAGCGGTTCTCACTTTAATAAATTATTACAGTTCTAAAAAATTGTAAGGGCCGAATGCTGCCCGAGGGCCTCATAGTTTAATTACGAGGGTTCCTTGACCTATCTCTAAGCTCTCAACTACTGACGTCATCGTAGCATGGCACACCTTCTGAAATAGCTAACTAAGAGGGTTTGAGAGCTGATTTTTCTTCAGAATTGATGAGCACATAGCTTCTGGGTTGCAATCTTGTAACTCATCCCCCTAGGGGTTGAAACCGATGTCTGCGCAAAGTTCCCTCCAGAACCCACCTCACCTTTGTTAATCGTATTTTCAGCTCTCTTTTGGCTGCCTGTTCCTTTGTTTGGCGGAGCCGGTATTTGCGTGAACTCTATTCGCTGCACGCTGTACAACTCACCGAAGCTTGAAACACCTTCTGAACATCTCTCCGGTGTCAGGTGTTCATCAGTAGCAATATTTCTTCCTGAAACGAGAAGATGTTTTCGGCATAGAGGAGTCACATCAGTGATGTCGCGCATTGTCGAAGCAGTGAAAACCTCCACCTCAGCAGAACTGTTAGTCATTGATGCTCGGATGATCGCCACAAACTTCGACATCGAGACAAGCTAGGTTCTAATGGCATGGCCTTAAAGGTCAAGCATTAAGCTCAGGTGAGTGACTTATGTATGGGTGTATCATGAAAGTTCTTTAAGCACCTGAGTGATAGACTGCAACAAGGATCAGTTATTGCTACTTTTTTATTCGATGTATAACTGCCGACATCCCACCAAAAAGTCCAGAAAATTCATACATGCAGATGACATTGCTCTCACAACTCAATACAAAGACATATCAGAAACAGAAAGAACACTTATTCTTAATCTAGCCACACTCAATAATTATTTTAGAACCTGGAAGATCAAGCCCAATGCAACATTGACAGAACTAACTTGCTTTCACCTAAGTAATGGACTAGCTAATCAAAATTTGAACATATTCTTAATGGTGTTAGACTGAATTGCAATGAGCATTCACAGTACCTAGCAAACTGTGGAGTCAGGGCTCACAACAAGTGACAGCTGGACATCGGTGAGGAGTAAAGTTGGAGTTCTTTTATGAAAAAAATGGTCTATACAAACAGTCTCTTAAAGTGTTGAATATCAATTATTACTATAAGCTGATGTTTATTATTGTCATATTTGTTATTATGACAATCAGTTGTCCGGCTTCACAACACACGTCTCCTAACTGATTGTCCCAACTGACCTTCCGTCCACTGCAATGCGCGATCTTTCTCTTGGTTTGTTGTGAAGTCTGACAATTAATACTTAATGCTCAATATTTGAGAACTGGACATCAAATTCTTCACCTTATATATTTTTGTATTATTAAAGTAATAATATCACCAACGTAGTACATAGACGAGTGTGTGAGTCATAACGACCGTACGTGTATATTTGGGAAATGATTTCATCTTTCTTATTTAGAATATATTTTATTATTGTTCTGGTTATCATTTATATTACTCTATTTACAGTTAAATTTTATAAAACTTAAAAAGACTATTTTTTTTATACAATATAAATATTATGTTGGAAAAATATACACATTTGGTTGCTAGGTTCGATAGTTGTTAGTTATTTGGATACATATGTACATTAGATTAGCATATGGTTACCGAAAGAGTAACATAGCGAGCACCAGAAACCATAAGCTCCTCGACCGTGATCTGAGTGAACCTGAAACACACAATTATTCAGTTTGTTAGAAATACGTCAAACATTTATATTCAGCTCACTAATTGACCATTATTTACTGTATATACAGTTTTGCCATGAAATAGTTAGTAACATTGACTACAGAATCAAACATACTGCCCATGACATTGCATTTGCTGTAGACGCACGTCAGTGCCGCTATCTGACGGTGGTTTGTTTCAAATAAGCACTCGATCGCCTGTTTGCCGTACTATTAGCTGGGCTATATTAGTCACTTCGCGTGTGCTGGAGAGAGAGAGAGAGGGGGGGGTGTAAAGAGAGAGGGGGGATGTAGAGAGAGAAGTGGGGATGTAGAGAGAGACAGAGAGGCTGAAGCTATATGTGAAAACAAAACATGAATTAATTTCAATGAACTGAAAACCCGGCTTCCGGTCTATATGACCGGACAGTCTTCTTGTTTCTATAGTCAATATTCTTAGCCAATGATATAGTTTCACCAACCATGGGAGGACTCCCGGTTGCCCACAACAGAGGCAAGTCTAGGTTTTTCCTCGGCCAGCAACACTTTGGTCTCGGTGGCGTAGGCTCGGTAAATGTCTGCGATACATCGCACTTCCAACTTGCCTCCAGGAGAAGTGATGCCTCCACCCACCTCGAATTCAAGGTTGGCGATAGTCATAGAGAGCATGTCTTCTTCGAATCCATTCCGCCACATCATGTGGCGTATGCTCTTTGGAAGTGCCTAAAAGCAAATTAAATCTATTTAGATTGCAAGGTTAAATCTAGGGGGAAATACGAATTAAACAAGGAAAACGTTATTGAAATTCTGTTTGGAAAAATTAAGGCCAAGCAAAATAAATTACAATAACTTTATGAATTTCCTAACTCTTGACTTATGCAAATAAGTAGAAAGACTTATGCAATTAAGTATTGTTTTTGACTCCTAATCAAAATGAGGATAAAGTAAAAATTTGGCAGGTTGATAAAGCTAAATGAATATATTATAATTCTATTAAACACAAAGAAAACTAAACCTTTCCTTAGGAAGATCTAATAAGACAAAGGCATTCATTTATTAAATATTATATATTAGAGAATCAAGATTTACTAGCCCGTATGCCAAAATGCTAAGTTATAGATCTCAAAAACGCTTTATTACAAGAAAGTGGACCACAGATATAATCATTATATATCTCAAATGAATCTCATGCAAAGTATCTTTTCAAACACAATCTGTCTTGGGATAATTTTCTCCTATTGTTATAACAAAGTTTAAGTAATTCAAAATGTGTAACTCAAACTGACATTACCCTTATTGATGTAAGAAAAGTATGTTTTTTCCAAAGGTCTTTTGATTCATTACAGTCAATTGATTCTAAAATTAAAAATAACAATCATGGAGTCTACAAACTAAATACTTAATTTTAAACAGTTTCCCTTTAGATACGTCACTAAACCGTTTCATGTCGAGGGTGACTGTCTCCCATTACCTTGTAGCCATTGATCACACACGTGATATTAGCTGGGGGACTGCGCGGGGGTGCTGTTCAGTTTCCCTTTAGATCATACATACGTCACCAAACAGTTTCATGTCGAGGGTGACTGTCTCCCTTTACCTTATAGCCATTGATCATACACGTGATGTTAGCTGGGGGGCTGTGCGGGGGCGCTGTACTATTTCCCTTTAGATCATACATACGTCACCAAACAGTTTCATGTCGAGGGTGACTGTCTCCCTTTACCTTATAGCCATTGATCATACACGTGATGTTAGCTGGGGGACTGCGCGGGGGCGCTGTACAGTTTCTCCTTAGATCATACATACGTCACTAAACCGTTTCATGTTGAGGGTGACTGTCTCCCTTTACCTTATAGCCATTGATCATACACGAGATATTAGCTGGGGGACTGTGCGGGGGCGCTGTACTGTTTCCCTTTAGATCATACATACGTCACCAAACAGTTTCATGTCGAGGGTGACTGTCTCCCTTTACCTTATAGCCATTGATCATACACGTGATGTTAGCTGGGGGACTGCGCGGGGGCACTGTACAGTTTCTCTTTAGATCATACATACGTCACCAAACAGTTTCATGTCGAGGGTGACTGTCTCCCTTTACCTTATAGCCATTGATCATACATGTGATGTTAGCTGGGGGACTGCGCGGGGGCGCTGTACTGTTTCCCTTTAGATCATACATACGTCACCAAACAGTTTCATGTCGAGGTTGACTGTCTCCCTTTACCTTATAGCCATTGATCATACACGAGATATTAGCTGGGGGAATGCGCGGGGGCGCTGTACTGTTTCCCTTTAGATCATACATACGTCACCAAACAGTTTCATGTCGAGGGTGACTGTCTCCCTTTACCTTATAGCCATTGATCATACACGTGATGTTAGCTGGGGGGCTGCGCGGGGGCGCTGTACAGTTTCTCTTTAGATCATACATACGTCACTAAACCGTTTCATGTTGAGGGTGACTGTCTCCCTTTACCTTATAGCCATTGATCATACACGAGATATTAGCTGGGGGACTGCGCGGGGGCGCTGTACAGTTTCCCTTTAGATCATACATACGTCACCAAACCATTTCATGTCGAGGGTGACTGTCTCCCTTTACCTTATAGCCATTGATCATACACGTGATGTTAGCTGGGGGACTGCGTGGGGGTGCTGTACAGTTTTTCTTTAGATCATACATACGTCACTAAACCGTTTCATTTCGAGGGTGACTGTCTCCCTTTACCTTATACACCTTATAACATATTCTGTATAAATACAGAAGACGCACTGTTAGCTGTTTGTGAGAAAGTCCATAATAGTTTTAACACCAAAAATAAGTCTACAGGGCTATTTATTGATTTTAAAACGGCTTTTGACCTAGTAGATCATAACATTTTGCTAGCAAAGCTAGAAGCAGTGGGAGTTAGAGGTACTGCTTTGAACTGGTTTGATAGTTTTTTAAGGAATAGAGTTCAAAAAGTAAGGGTTTCTGACAAGTTAAGTTCTCCTCTATGTGTGGAAGCTGGAGTACCTCAAGGGTCTGTATTGTCAGCTACATTATTTTTAGTTTTCATAAATGATTTACTTGAACTACCTTTTCATGGTCACCCAAGTGCTTTTGCTGACGATATTGCATTTTTTTACTCAGAGACAAATATTCAAAGTATTTGGGAAAGTATTAATGATGACCTGAATATCTTGAGCGAATGGTGTTTTTATAACAAAATGAAAGTTAATGTCAGTAAAACAAAATTTATAAATTTTAGTTTGGTAAATAGTTTTGAGTTTCCTGCTGATCTGGTTTATCATGTGTCTTTTTGTGCAAGGTTAGACTGTAAGTGTGAAATAATAGAAAAGAGTAATAATGTAAAATATTTAGGAGTCATAATGGATCAAAATTTAAATTGGGGAAGTCATATTTCTGTGCTACATAATAAATTAAAATTCTCTATTAGAACTTTTTATTTCCTAAGAAACTTTTGTGATCAATCTTTGCTAAGAACGCTTTATTTTGCTTTAATTGACTCTAGACTTCAATATGCTATTAGCTGCTGGGGAGGAGCGTATAAAACGTATACGCAAAAACTTAGAATAACCCAAAACCATTTTATAAAAATTATTCTCAATAGACAGAAAAATGACAGTTCTTATCCACTATTTTCCCTTTTAAAAATATTACCCTTTCAGCATCTGTTTGTTTATAAAGTTTTAAAGCTATTTTATATTCGGAGTGGAAATACTGGTACAGATGACCTTTTTTACAAAACAAGAAGCTGTTATCAAAGAATTTTTAGATTGCCTAAAGTCAACAATTCCTTGTTTAAGCAATCATTTCAATATAATGGGCCTAAATTTTTTAATCTATTGCCAAATAACATTAAAACGTGTCAAAATTTAAATTTATTTTTAAAAAAGCTTAAAGTATGGTTACTATCCACTCAACATTTACCTATGCTTAATGTTTAAGCAAATATTTCGTTAATGTCTAAACACAATTTATTTTAGTTTTTGAACAGATAATTTTGTTACTGTTTTTTCTTTTTTTTCTTTTAATAGATTTGAAATGTTTTAGTTTATATAACAACCAATAAGTTTAATTTTTACGAGCCTCAAATAGTTATACATTTTAGTAGCATAGTGTGTTTTGTTTTACACAGTTATTTACAGTTTAACATTTAGTTTTTGTTTTATTACTATCACTTCAGGCGCCGCGGAGGGCGAGTTAAGTTTTTACAGTGTTGGACTGGACTGATTTTAAAGAGTTTTGTTTAAGTGTTTAATTTATATTTTTAGTTTTAAGTGGTTGGCCACAAATACTGGTAAATGTGGCCACCTAGTATTCCTTTTGTAATTCAAACCTGTAATGTGTTTTTTTTATAAAGGAATAAATTTCATTATTTCATTATTTCATTATTTATAGCCATTGATCATACACGTGATATTAGCTGGGGGACTGCGCGGGGGCACTGTACAGTTTCACTTTAGATCATACATACGTCACTAAACCGTTTCATTTCGAGGGTGACTGTCTCCCTTTACCTTATAGCCCTTGATCATACACGTGATGTTACCTGGGGGGCTGCGCGGGGGCGCTGTACAGTTTTTCTTTAGATCATACATACGTCACTAAACCATTTCATGTCGAGGGTGACTGTCTCCCTTTACCTTATAGCCATTGATCATACACGTGATGTTAGCTGGGGGGCTGCGCGGGGGCGCTGTAGAGTTTCACTTTAGATCATACATACAACACAAATCTGTTCCATGTCTTAATTGACTATCTCCCCTTACCTTAGAGCCGTTGACTGTCTACGTGATTTGCTGGGGGGTTGCTCAGTGGTGCTGTGCAATTTCCCTTTAGATCATACATACGTCACTAAACCGTTTCATGTCGAGGGTGACTGTCTCCCTTTACCTTATAGCCATTGATCATACACGTGATGTTGGCCGCGGGGCTGCTCGGTGGCTTGGTACAGCCTCTATATTATACATACGTCACTTAGCCGTTTCATGTCGAGGGTGACTGTCTCCCTTTACCTTATAGCCATTGATCATACACGTGGTGTTGGCCGGGGGGCTGCTCGGTGGCTTGGTACAGTCTCCCCTTATATTATACATACGTTACTAAACCACTCCATGTCGATGGTGATTGTCACCTCGTACCTTATGGCCGTTGACCACCCACGTGATGTTGGCCGGGGGGGCTGCTCGGTGGCTTGGTAGAGTCTCCCTTTATATTATACATACGTTATTAAACCACTCAATGTCGAGGGTAATTATCACCTCGTACCTTATGGCCGTTGACCACCCACGTGATGTTGACCGGGGGGCTGCTCGGTGGCTTGGTAGAGTCTCCCCCTATATTATACATACGTTATTAAACCACTCAATGTCGAGGGTAATTATCACCTCGTACCTTATGGCCGTTGAATACCCACGTAATGTTGGCCGCGGGGCTGCTCGGTGGCTTGGTCCAGTCTCCCTCTATATTATACATACGTTATTAAACCACTCAATGTCGAGGGTAATTATCACCTCGTACCTTATGGCCGTTGACCACCCACGTGATGTTGGCCGGGGGGCTGCTCGGTGGCTTGGTAGAGTCTCCCCCTATATTATACATACGTTATTAAACCACTCAATGTCGAGGGTAATTATCACCTCGTACCTTATGGCCGTTGACCACCCACGTAATGTTGGCCGCGGGGCTGCTCGGTGGCTTGGTACAGTCTCCCTCTATATTATACATACGTTACTATAGTTTGTATGATAGAACCTATCTCCTGAACCCTCGGCTACCTGGGACTGGCCTGGGACACCCCCCAGCACTGGCAGCCGGCGGCGGCTGTTTTCTTAATGAGTTACTTACTGGCATCCCCACTAGGTGAACTAACTTTTTTTCCCGGATCACAATTTTTGAATTTTTATCAAATATTTAAAAAGTAAATAAAAAAATAAGATTAACGATATAAAACTCGATAAAAATTGAACAATATTGAGGTGGTCTGTATATTTGTATAGTAACAGTATAGTTGGTTTTGTGTAACGATATGACGATTAAATTACATTGGAATTGACAACAATTCTAATAAAATAATTTTTAAACTAAGTTTATAAAAGATTAGAGGTAACAATCCAGTTTCATGAGAAAAATCTGTATTTTGCGTTATAACGGTACTACCACTTGGAACATTGGACTTTCGCAGCGGAAGTCTGACTCATGGTAGCTAATCTATTTCTGAAAAATGCTTAATCAACTGCTTTCGAGTTTCTAGGGGTGAGTGTGGTTTTCAGTTCAAAGTGAGTGTTGGCCACAGTAACATCGTGGTAAATTAAATAGCCATTGTGTTTTCATTTAATTTTTTAGTTAGCGAATTTTTAAATTAAGCATTTCTTCAATTGAGTTTACTATTGCATATTTTTTGCTATTATCTTTTGTTATGTGACTATTTGTGTGTTAGTGTTTTTTGTTTACTTTTATTTTTGTGAATATGCCTCCATCAAGTGAAAAGCGTGCTGGGACAGCATACAATTCTCAGGCAAGAACGATAATTGCATCTGTTTTGCAATACTTCGAGCGGGAACGTGACAACAAGGGACCGTTATTAGATCTTAAAAAGGTGTCTGAAAGAGTGTCTGCAGCTTGCAATATTTCCACCAGAACTTTGAGCCGCATAAGACTGCAGTTAAAACAATCAATGGAAGATGAAGCCTCCTCAGCGAGCCAACATGAATTTGAAGAAGTGGACCAAAGCCTACCTTCTGACGAAAATCCGACCGTTTCTGTAAGTTATGATACGAGTGTAATAAACACCAATCCTAGGGCATATTATGTTACTAAGCTATGTACACCGAAGAGGAAA
>JAQJVL010001246.1:0-225007 GCA_035578905.1 Stictocephala bisonia | reverse complement strand
CTAAATGCATTAATAAATACAATGAACCATACTTAATTTGTAATTGAATACAAAATATCTTTTACAAATAAAAATATGTATATATAAGGGTATGTATATATCTTTGTATAAATAACTATACCATTTATATATTAACAATAAATATGTTTTTTTAGATTTTTGGACAAGTGACGCTGACATTTCGTTATGGAAGAGAAGACGAAGAGGTGATGGGTCTGAAGTTTTGCAATGAAGCAATTATGTGTCTTGCTCAGTTATATCCTCCCCACGAGAGGGCTCAACAAGAACAAAAAACACCACTTCAGGTCAATAATGCTATAGTCTTTTAAACATTGGGAAAAAAATAAATATAAGTTGAAAATTATACTTAGGTCAAATCCCAAAAGGTAAAAAACCTGTTATTGCTCTTTTATCTGTGGTCGTGGTCTTAATATAATTATGTAATTTGAATCTAATTTTACAAAATCTTTAGTCAATTTTATTAGACTGAATATTAAATTATTGGTCATGAATATTTATTAAAAATAATCAGGATCAAAGATCAAGAACCCTATCAAAAATAAGAGTAAAAAAGATAATGTTGTATATCAATTTTTAATACTAGATCTATAACTTGAAAGCATACTTCCAGATTTTTCTGCTGTTTATTCTTGATGGAATTGCTTTGGTTGTAAATTGAAAGTCATTTTTTAGTAAATTCCACAAATTTAATTTTTATCAAGAGCGCTTTCGCCGAAGCAATTATGTGTCTTGCTCAGTTATATCCTCCCCACGAGAGGGCTCAACAAGAACAAAAAACACCACTTCAGGTCAATAATGCTATAGTCTTTTAAACATTGAGAAAAAAATAAATATAAGTTGAAAATTATACTTAGGTCAAATCCCAAAAGGTAAAAAACCTGTTATTGCTCTTTTATCTGTGGTCGTGGTCTTAATATAATTATGTAATTTGAATCTAATTTTACAAAATCTTTAGTCAATTTTATTAGACTGAATATTAAATTATTGGTCATGAATATTTATTAAAAATAGTCAGGATCAAAGATCAAGAACCCTATCAAAAATAAGAGTAAAAAAGATAATGATGTATATCAATTTTTAATACTAGATCTAGAACTTGAAAGCATACTTCCAGATTTTTCTGCTGTTTATTCTTGATGGAATTGCTTTGGTTGTAAATTGATAGTCATTTTTTAGTAAATTCCACAAATTTAATTTTTATCAAGAGCGCTTTCGCCGGTTAAGGCATCTTCAGTTGTAAATACAGTATAAACAGAAAACATATGTGAATAAAAATAACAAAAAAGCACATGTAAAACATTAAATACTAGTTAAATTAAATTTAAGTGACTAAGTTTGATAAGAATTATTATGAATTAAAATATGCTTTAGAGTTTTCAATTTTTGATGATATTTCATCTTTAATTAAAGGTAAGAATATATTACTAAAATTTAGAGACGGTTGGGAAATACATTTATCTTTCAAAACTGCCATACATGCATTTTCAATTAGGTTTTTTTGGTCTATAGAGGTTCTTTTAAAACTACACTTGTATAATTAAAATTTATATCATGTTTTTCATTAGTAGCATGTTCAACTAATTTTGATTTTTCTGTATTTTCAAAAAGAATAAATGAAACCATTTACAATTATAAATAAGAAAATATAGAAAAATCAAAATTAGTTGAACATGCTACTAATGAAAAACATGATATAAATTGTAATAATACAAAAATCTATATGAATTTAGATATAATTCAATATTGAAAATTGAAAACTCTAAACCATATTTCAATTCATAATAATTCTTATCAAACTTAGCCACTTGAATTTAATTTAACTAGTATTTAATGTTTTATATGTGATTATTTTGTTATTTTTATTCACATATGTTTTCTGTTTATACTGTATTTACAACTGAAGATGCCTTAACCAGCGAAAGCGCTCTTGATAAAAATTAAATTTGTGGAATTTACTAAAAAATTACTTTCTATTTACAACCAAAGCAATTCCATCAAGAATATACAGCAGAAAATGAACAACTCTTAGAAAAAAGCAAAACTGGACGACTATGTATTTTATACAGAAAACTCAAAACTAAACAGAGGTTATGTACACAACATATTTGGTACAATAATTAATGCCGTAAGTTAAAAATTTTTCCTAACTATATTCAGATCAAAATTAATTGGTGCGTATTGATTTGTTTATTTATTTTTGTTTTGTTTGTTTTTACTTTAAGATTATCTATATATTAAAGATATTTTATTATGAACAAATTAGTTGATCTCTCAAATAGCTATATGCTAGAGAGATTAAAAAAGACACTGCAATGTAACAATAAATTTAAGAAATAATAAATGATTTTGAATTGAAAAAAAAAATTCAAAATCTTGTTCATCAAATTCTGCTGTCATTAAAGCTAAAAAAGTTTGGTTGAAAGAAGAAATTAAAAACTGGTATCAACTTACTGACAATGTTAGTAGATATCTCAAATGTATTCATGGATTACTTTCCAAAAGATTACATTTTATTTAGTTTGATGTTTTTCAAAGTGAAACATTTGATATGGTTAGTGATACCATACATAATGTATTTACTAAACAAGTATTAAATTCAGAGGCTTTGTACTATAAATAAGTATCATGCCATTTTACTGAAACTAATTCATCATCTTCTGACACAAACCAATCAATTTGTTCTAATTTTTTTCTAAAAAATATATGACAGATTGTGAGTTGAACTTATTAAACAAAGGTCTTAACTTTTCTGTGTCAAATACACACTTCTCAAATGTTGACATGGTTATGCCAATTGATTCAGCTGCTAATTTATTACCTCCTGAACATAAAGATTACTACCGTTCCTTGATCCGTAAAACATTGGAAAACTCAAAACAACCTAAAAATAACTTAACTCTTACAGAGCTGAAAGCTCTTAAATCATTAAAAACGGATAAGTCCATAGTTATTGTTCCTGCTGATAAAGGAAAAGTTACTGTCATTTTAGAAAAAGAAGATTACAATAGTAAAATAAAAAAGCTCATTAATTGTGATGAATACATTTCACTAAACAAAGATCCTACAGTTAAAATTGAAAAAGACATAAAACGTGTCCACAACATTCAAAACCACCTCATTTTTATGGACTACCAAAACTTTATAAGTACCTAATTCCTCTAAGGCCAATAGTTAATTCCATAGATTTTCCATCGTACAAGTTGTCTAAATATTTGTTACCAATCATAAATCCGTTGTTTGGACGAACTCAATCTTACATTAAAAACTCTGAAGATTTTATTACCAAAATCAAAGAAGTTACTGTTACATCCAGTGACATTATGGTTAATTTTCTTTATGCAAGTAAAGAATTTCTTTAAGCTCCCCAATATAAGTATTTATGTGTGAACATTTTGTTTTTAATTTCTTATTTGTAAGAGGTTTAATGTAAGAAAGTACAATTTTCCCCTCCTTAATAAAGAAGTTTTTCTATTCTATTCTATTTATAATAGCTGAGGTTTACACAATTATATAGTATTACTGAAAGTTTAGACAATTGCCATCATGGTTCTACAAAAAAACATACTTCTCTTTGATGAACATACCCACTTACCCACAACGTTCTCTGTGACATCTAGCCTAAATAATGTGATTTTACTTAGTGACTACTGACTGTTTCTTTTATTTACACTATTAACTAAATTATCTTATGGCACTATTCCAGCATAAGAATAGACACTCATTTACAGTTATTAATGTCACTCAACACCAATTAGTTTATGTTTTTTTCAATAAGGGGCTTAGGCGCTGGCTTGCACACTGCCAGTCCAGGTATGATTTCCGATGTGACCACTAATAGATTTTGCCCTGCCGCTCCCATGGTTCGGAAGTCACGTAAAGCTGTTGGTCCCCAGGTTAAGTGTTAGAGAGGGCTCCTTAGCCCTAACTTCGCCTGGTTAAATAAAACGATCTTTAACTTTTTATCTACCACTGTTCATGAACTGTCAATATTTCGCACCTGTCACTTTACTGTCACAAGTAAGCATTAGCCTTCCACTCCAGATTGTAGACCGTATAGTCGGCCGAACATTATCTTTTGTAAGTTGGCACTGCAATCCAGAATATTCCAGATGTGTGAACTTGAACCGTCCTTAGAAGGATCTTACTCCAACTTAGAGGCCAATTGATTGGTTTTACAGCTGGAGAGACCAGCCTCCCAGAGAGAGGGGTGTGTCCACCACAAAAATATTAATATAAACTTTTAAAAGATTACTCAATATTGACAATGTTTCCACTCTATTACAATTGGTTTTTAGCATGTTTATTCAATTTAAATAAATATTGTATTATTTCTGCTAACCCAACATTGTGGTTTTAAGACATACATTTAACTGACATGTTTGACCATGAACTCGACGTACATTAATACTAAATTCATGTACAATATGCAAATCAGGTGTATAGCACTATGTGGTCCTAGTACTCAATAAATGTCCTCAATAAAATAAATGTCAATAAATGTCAATAAATGTCAATAAAACTCAATAAATATTAATCAAGTCTGTGACTTCCTACTACTAACGTGGTTTGTATCCCAGGAAGCTCTGCTGCGGAGACTGGGGCCTAATGCACACGCTTTCACGATGGAGGTGACTCGCCTTGCCCCTCCAAGTGTCCAACTAGTGCCTGCCAAGGAATACAGTGGAGCTCCAATCGGAACAAGTTATGATGTCCGAGCATACGCAGGTATCTTTATTTATAAACGTATTGCTTATCATTTCTTTTTCAAGAAATTAAAATCTAGCAGTTATTTTCAACTCAAATACATTTTATAACTTTACATTTACTTTTACATTTTATATAAGCTTTATTTCATTACAATGTATTGAGGAGATTAAAGTTGTTTTATTTCACTGCAACATATAATATTCTTTAGATGGTAAACTGCAGCTCCGGCCATATTTTGCATATTTTCAAGAAATTCAAATTACTAATAGCAGTCTTATCATAAACTTAAAGATTAGCTCATTCTAAGGCCTTTTATGTAAGTTTTTTCTATGGTTTTTCGAACCAGATCCTTAATACAGACAAAAATTAAACAATACAATAATGTTATAAGATTACAAATGCTTTTTTCTAATTCAAATATCAATTAGCAATGTTTTAAAAGTATTAGATGAGCTTCGTCATACTCTTGTACCCAGCAATCATCTTGGACAATGAAGCGAAGTGACAACGCTATGAGGTCACTTCACTATATGCGGGTAGAATGGCCTTATACTGTGCTATATAGGTACATCCCAGTCAGCACTAGTGGCATAGTGCTGTAACCCAGCTACTTTGGGACAATATGGATATTGTAGGCGATAGGTTCTATACTCGGTTCTCATAATGCTAACATGGTATCTACTCAATGGTTGCCATCGACGTGGACATGACTAGAGATGTCTGGGTTGTCCATGTTGAATGGTAATTCAGGTTCAAATGTAGTGTATGGAAGAGAACTGAGCATCAGGCTTATTAGTTAGCTGAAAATCTACCAATATTATGTGGTTCGGATTCCACATAAAACTGTAACTATTTTGGGCTATTAATAAGTGGCTTTATCTAAGGAACAATTGGCCTTAGTTGGAAACGATATATACATTCTTTCATCTACACTCATTTAGTGCTTATATTCGCCCGTATCTCTATGATCGGCGTCTTAATGATGAATAATGAAGTATGAGGGCACACCTTCATTAGCGATCAGATCGAGGAACAGAAAGATATGGACCTCTTGGTTATGTCCAATTTCAACAGTAAGTGATAATGACATAGTTTTATGGTCAAAGAAAAATAATGAAAGTAAAAAAGGCACTTTCAAAAGCAAAGAACACTACAAAATAGTAGTTTAACAAAAATTTACTACTGTAGTGAAATGTTAGTGAAAAACCAATTTGACCTAATCCATAAAATTAAAAAAATTTAAAGAACTAAAAGACAACCAAGTTCACACCACAGATTAATAAAAGAATTACAGCAGTGTGTGTTTAGAAGCAGATCTTCAACAGAGATCCTGGAGAATGAAGGAATACTGGGAAGGGATAAAGTCAAATAGTACCATAAGACAATCCAGAAGACTAAACTAATCTTATGATGATCTTAAAAGAAAAAAAATGAGTTATTAAAATCATCAGAATCATTAATTATTATAAGAGAAACCCTCACTCATACTTCATAATTAAAGCTAGTCAATTCCTCCCAGAGTGCAAATTTCATGAGTCAATTTAAGACTACAAGTTTGACAATTAACATCAGCGCAATTGTTTTGAACAGCTGTAAACTGTACCTTTTGCCATTATAGCTTGTATAATCTTACCAGGACATTAATCATTATAAGAGGAACCCTCACTCATACCTCATAATTAAAGCTAGTCAATTCCTCCCAGAGTGCAAATTTCATGAGGCAATTTAATACTACAAGTTTGACAATTAACATCAGCGCAATTGTTTTGAACAGCTGTAAACTGTACCTTTTGCCATTATGGCTTTTATATTCTTAACAGAACATTAATCTTGCGTTAACATAACTGTATGTCCCCAGCTTATATGAGAAAGCCAAAAAGCTCTGGTTTGATGGCCAAAAATCATCAGCTTCCAATTGTCAGCCTGCTTTGTTAAGTCAAAGTCAGTCTGTTTACCAGTTAAAACTGTGTAAAGAAAATGGATTAAAATAAAATATTATTAACAGAATACATTTAACACATTTCTTCTTCATAGTTTGCTGTATGATGTACATTTCAACTTCTTTGAAGCCATCCTCAGGTACATGTAAGTTATAAAGGTTATATAATTTCACCTTTATCTTCTACATGTACTTGAAGATGACTTCATAGAAGTTGAAAAGTACATCGTACAACAAATAAGAATAAATGTTTTAAAAGTATTCTATTATAATATTTTATTTTACTACACTAGATACTACTCCCTTTCTAGAGGCTTCAATTTAACTATGAAACAGGTTGCTGCCAGGAATCACATTTACAGCGAGAGTTGGTAGGCTCTATGGAGATAACTAATCCACTCACAACAAAAGAACTATATTTTAATTATAGATTTTTAAGACACTTATAATGATAGATACATATTTGTTGTATCTTGTTTGTTGAGTGCTATTCTCTAAAGGCTAAAAATTATTCAATCAGCTAGAGCACTCAAAATTGTTTATAAGAAACTGATTATCAAAGTTTTTGGTGCAAACTAAAATTGGGTCGGGCAGTAAGCGACCTGTGTGTTATATTTAGCGCATATAGTGGTTTCAGTAAGGGAGAGGAAACGTTCCATCACCCCACTACTGTCTATCGTCACCCCAGTGACTTCAGATGTTCAACTTCCGTAGCAGTATTTATTTGATCAAAGTAACTGTAATTAACTGTACAAGTTTGTTCAATTGCTATTTATTTACATTATTATTCATTGTGTTATTGTTAAATAATTGTTTTTTGGATATTAAATAATGATTTAATTTAATCCTTCTAAGCTTGGTTTGTTGGTGTTAATCAAACCAACCAGTGGTCACTGCTGCTAATAACATAGTAGGCAGGGTTTTGTACTGCGCTGCCAGCTCGCGGCCTAGTTGTGATGACAATTTCTAAATGGAATATCAAATATCACAGTGGGGGAAGAGTTAGTTCTGTCTCATTTTCACCACTCGGTGCATCTTTCTCACATCCAAGTGTTCAGTAGGTCACTTTCTAAGCAACTTATCTATAGAATTTGTTTTAATATGAGCATAAACTCATAAGATTACTTACTTAACAATATTATTCATTATTAAAATACCGATCATGTAGACATGGGCACATATGAGAGGTAAATCAGTGTGATTGGTATAGATGAACTAGCGTAGTCATTCTTACTAAGGTTAATTGTTCACTAGAGACACATTTATTAATAACCAAATAGCTAGGGAAACTAAAAGTCCTACGGCTTTACATGGAATCCGAACCATGTATTATTGGTCTGATTTTCATATACAAATAACATGTATAATTACAATATAAAATAACATAACCATAAAATAACATGTACAGTGTAACATGTATTTCCAAAATACCGTTTTTACTGCTGTTCACAACAGTTTCTTTGAATTTATATCTTTTTCCTTTGTATTTACTAATGTTTATCTACAGTGTAATGTTTTTAACTTTGCTTTATGTTAACAATTAATTGCCTCCAACTATATTACACCCCATTACTAATATTCTAGTATATTACACTATTACATTTATTCTAAACCTGATAGATTGGTTTAGTTTTTATATTCACATTCTTATAATCTTTTTAGCCTTCCATTAGTATTAGTACATCTTTTACTCTATTTACGTTAATAGCATTTTTAACTTAATCTACAGAGTAGTTATAGGACAACGGTCCAAACCCATCAAGCAAATTTTTAGTGGACCTTCCGGGATTTGAATCTCTGATTCTCTAATAATGAAGCAGAAGTGCTAACCACTAAGCTAGAAGAGACCTTAAATATTACGTGTGTTACAGCGGAAAGAGCAGACGAAAAGCTGCACAGACGCAGCACTGTGCGAATGAGTGTGCGTGTGTTGCAACAGTCTTGGGAGGATCTTATACCTCCTCCTTTGCCTCCCCATGCTGCTACAGACAAGCCGTTCCTACTAAGTGATGGACGAGTAAGCCTGGAGGCATCTCTGGACAAAGCAGTCTATTGCCATGGAGACACAGTGCTGGTCAATGTGGCAGTCCATAACAACAGTAGCAAGACTGTGCGTAGACTGAAGGTGAGGGGGAAGATACTGTAATTTCACTAGTTTAGACCGTCTAAACATATGTTATTTATTTTTACTGTACATCTGAGATCAATCTTTTTCATCAACAAATTCTTTTTACATCGCTCACGTCCTGTTCAGAAACTTTCGCACTCAATTCGTAAGTCATACACTATTTGATTCCACGTCCATTGCAGTATTTAAGAAGAGACTAAAATCGTGGTTGCATCTGCTCAGTGATGAGGAGACAGAGTCCCTTATATCTGCTGATTGTAGGCGGCCTTGACCTTTTCTCCTCCTCCCCTCCGCATTTCGCCTTTATCGAATCAGCACATTATCTTCAGTTTTATTCTCTTTTAATTTCGTATTATTTTCTCACGTCAATTTTAATTTTGGATTCAGTATTTAATATAATATCACATAAATAGTTTATTCCAAATTAACATATTAGTTTTATAAATTGCACTTCGTAATTTCACAGGATATATTTAATACTTAAATTCAATTAAAAAAAGAAAAAACAACAACTCGAGCCTACGCACAGGCCTTTGGCGCCCATGTAGGCTCATTTCCTTTCATAAATATCATTTTTATAATCAAGCAAAATATTTATTTGTATTAATTTATTTATATTAATTTATTTATTTCTCTACTTTCGGATTCAGTTTCTAAAATAGCCATTGATAAGACTGAATTATTTTACATTATGTTATATTTTTGAGTGGTTATTTAAGTTATTTATCTTTTTTTTATGATGTTGTAAATTATGGAAAAAAGTGATATTTTGCTTGAATACTTGGTTTGTAAGGTATATTTTGTATTTTCTTTATATATGTTTATTTTATTTTTTATTATGTGGAAATAAAGTGATTTTGATTTGATTTGAGATTATGCATTTCAAATATGTATCTTCCTATGGAACATTTCTGCATTTTCCCTTAGAAAGAGTTGATCAACATTCTAATATTACTTGAAGAATTTGTTTGATATATGATATAATTGAAATATTAAATATTTTTTATTTTTGACTTAATATCTTGACGATCGGCGTCTTATGAATAAATAAATATCTAAACGTTTTTGATTTTTTTTTATTAATATTGTTTTAGTGTTGTTGGTTATTATTTTAATAGTGTTGACTTTTATTTCACTATTTTAAAACAATAACCAACAACACTAAAACAATATTAATAAAAACAATTCAACAACGTTAAGATATTTATTTATTCATAAGACGCCGATCGTCAAGATATTAAGTCAAAAATAAAAAATATTTAATATTTCAATTATATCATATATCAAACAAATTCTTCAAGTAATATTAGAATGTTGATCAACTCTTTCTAAGGGAAAATGCAGAAATGTTCCATAGGAAGATACATATTTGAAATGCATAATCTCAAATCAAATCAAAATCACTTTATTTCCACATAATACAAAATATGTTGACATAATTTTACTATCTGTCACCAGTTAACTGTTTTTGTTTGTTTTATTTTTATTTTTTTGTTATTTGTTACATTTATTTTCACAATATTAACGACTCACACTGTTTGATAGTACTGTTGTTAGACCTATATATTTAAAATTGTAAAAAATAGACCAATTATTACATTACCAGTTATACTATTCATTTCTACACATTTTTGTACGAAAAAGATATTTTAATCTTGATTCTTAGGCTTAAGCAGCCGGTTTAATTACTAAAAACTGAAGCTTAGTATAGGTGAACAACCATGTCAAGGTGTTATTCACACTACAAATAGTATAACAATAGTGTGATGCGGTCGTTATTAGAAGCTTTAGTTTTTGTAAAGATCTTATGATTTAACTTAATTAACGTTTACAATGGTTAAAATTTGGAATTTATAAATATTTATGGCAATCTTATTTGAATTTTTAAGCAAACCAATTAAAAGGCATTTTCCTACATATTTACTGCTGGTAACGCATGAACCCATAGACTATTTCAACAAACCAAAAATTAAAATATAATAAAATAATATGTTTATTCACTATCACAATCAACAGTTTTTAGAATAATGGTGTTGATATCTGTTACAGGTGTTTATAGTACAACATGTGGATGTGTGCATGTTTTCCAACGGAAAGTTTAAGAATGTGGTGGCTTTAATAGACAGTAAAGACGAGTGTCCAATAGGCCCTGGATCGACCCTCAGAAGGACCTACACTTTGAACCCAGCAAAGGGGGCAACCAAGAACTGGATAGCTTTAGAAGACTCCTACAGCAAATCCAATTCTTCCTTAGCCTCCACTGTCATCTGCAACTCCCCCGAGGAGCGCAACGTTTTCGCCATTTATGTCTCGTATTACGTTAAGATAAAGCTGCTTGTAGGGACCATTGGCGGTCAAGTCTCTGTCAAACTTCCATTTTCACTCATGCACTCTCCTCTGGACCTTGACTCAGGTTGTGTACCGACTCAGGAAACTGTTACATCATCATCATCAAATTTAGTGACCACAGCTGCTCCAAACACAGAGATAGATGTGATCAAAGAAGAAGCAGATACCTGAGGGTTCGACAACACACCACCGTTACATCAGGGAAAGGGTCTGCAGCAAGTGAAAAGTGAGCAAATTACTAGAGATTGGAAGATTCAGAGGGTTTTCTGCTGCTTTAACAATAAACAAGTTTCAAAACAGTGACGTCTAAAAACAGACCTGGTGCGAATTACTCCAGGATTGAGTGACATTTATTTTTGTACACGTAGCTTTTAAACTAACTAAACAAACATTTCATACATTTTGTATAGAATCTTGAAGATTGAGTAAATATAAGTCAATTACTAAATATATTTCATTTAAGGAATATCTTTTTACTAATGGAATTATCATACCCACTAAACATAAATGTCTACTGCGATGTTATAAATGTAATAATACCACACATTTAATATGAATAACCTGATTTCCAAGTATTTATTACAATAAAATAAGTGAGAAAGTGAACAATGATTTTCATTACAACTGAACATACAAATTTAAAAAAAGCTTATTTTACTTAACTCCAAACCTGCCATGTAAAATATATGCAATTATATAATTAGAGTTCGCAACAAAATAGCATAAAGTAACAAATCTTAGTACAAATCACGTTTCATTAGTAAAATTGTTACACCATCCCAGTTAGTGGTTGTTTACTTCTTAGTATATATATATAACTGAAGAAAAGTAGTAGCCCATAGTAGTCATAGGAAGGCACTACCATTGATTTGTAAGTAATACTTTAATCAAGGGTATTATATAGGAAAATTACAATCAACATTAAACTCTTAATAATACAAGTGATTGACAAATTCAATTGACACACGATTACTTTCTTTATTTGTTGATAACATTTCTAAATCATGCTCCCTTGTAGCTAGTCGGGCCTTTGAAAACGCCATATACATAGAGTTCTTTTTTGTTGATTGAATTTTACATTTTTCAAACAAAAATGTTTACTAACATGCCAAAAACTTTTTGCAGTTATTTTGTTTCTTATCACTGAATTACTAGTTCTTTCAAGTATTTTATTTTTATGCTTAAAACTTACTATACAAGTAATAAGTAAGCCACTCACCAACGTGTTAGTTATTTCAACATTATTTTGTAATAAGCAACACTTATTGGTTATTTATTAATATAATGTTGACTTTTTGAGATGTTTATTGTTTATTTTATGTGGACAGTTTTAATACTTAATTTTGTACAGTTATAGTTTTTATGAGACTGTATTAACTCCAGATAAATGATCTCAAGGCATATGTTGGAAATGAGTTCAATAAAATTTGTTGTAAGGACATGTTCAAAAATATGCAAATGAGGTGCAAAAAAGACCTTAAAACGACATATATATGGTTAAAATTACATTTTTAAAATATATTAAATGCCAGTAAGAAGCTAACTACAACATTATTTTCTCTGTAGTTACATAAATAAAAACTAAATATTGTAGCTAAAATAAATGTTGTAACAATTCTTACCTAACAATACATTCAGAAAATATTACAACTCTAGAGTTTATTGAGATATCAACAAACTAAAACCCTTGATTACATTATTATTACTTCCAACTACATATCTTATGAAATAGCGATATTAGTGCCATTAATTGAGATAGTTAGTAAGGTCTGCTACTACAGCTGATTTAAACTGCATTACACTTACATGAAACTACACTAGCGCTCCACAGTAGACCACAAAACAGTTGATTATTCGAGACACAAAATTTAACATGAGATGAGAAATCCATCTGTGTGCTTATAAAATCAATACTATTTCAATATTTTTTACTATTTTTTTTCTCAAATTCTATGTGGAATTATTGTTACAATGCTAGATAACTGAGAAGCAAATACAATCGAGTCCCACAAACTAAATAAATAAATAATTTATTTTCACATCTTACAATTTTTACATTTTATTTGTCTAGTTATCGATTTTTATTAACTCGAGTCCTAAAAACCCCGAACCTCGTAATCTGAATGTTTACAGAGCCCAAAGAACCCCACACCATGGCAGTTATCAAAGCACGCAGTGCACAAAATGTGCGAGCAAGGTTACTGCGTTTTTAGAATACTTATTTTTATGGTAAGTTGAAGCTTTCTTTGTAAACTGCTGTGTTATAAAACAAAATATAAGTTTGATACAGTTACAGTGTCAAAAATGAATAATTTTTCTTCTCTTACATCTTTTCCAATAACTCAAACATTTCTCTAAACCACATTTTGTCCATATCAGTTCAGGTTTGCAAGACTCTGTTGTATTATTATTATTCATTAATTTCTTTAAATAATTGGGAATACAGGGAGGCTTAACGTATCATTGGGGTGTTTTTTACTTTCTAGGGCAATCCTACGTTTCTGTAGGACAAAATTATAATTAGGACAAAAATATTATAAAATGTACGGCTACCTAACTTTTACATTCATTCTTGAATGAGCTCTACGGCGTATTCATTATTTCATTGAAGGAATATCAAAAATATTCATGCTTAAAAGTAAACTGTAACCATTTTAACTATTGATTGTTGCTTATTTTATCTGACCATAAAACTCTGTTGACGACCAATCAACTTCTACAGAGGCTGTTTATGGGTACAATAGATAAGACTAATAACCCAGTGGTAACACACAATGGATTTTACCTACAAATCAACTACATAATTACTATTTTACAATGTCATATTGTACTCTCAGAAAACTGATAGTTTTTCAGATGTTATAAATGAAGTCTTTATTGGTGTGGTCCCAATCAATGAATGAATGTCACAGTACGTGTATAGGCGGGTAGTTGGGATAGTATCACTGTAGTGTATGGGTGGGCGAGTGGGTCAATATCACTGTACGTGTATGGGTGGGCAGGTGGGTCAATATCACTGTACGTGTAATTTCAATATCACTGTGTATGAGTGGGTGCGTGGGTCAGTATCATTGTGTATGAGTGGGTGGGTGGGTCAATATCACTGTACATATATGGGTGGGCGAGTGGGTCAATATCACTGTACGTGATACTATACATACGGGTGGGCGGGTGGGTCAATATATAATTAGATGTATCCGCCGGCTTCGCCGGTAGGTGGTTAAGTGGTAGACTATTTAATGCTCTCTACCACTTAACCACAGGAAAAATGTATATTTTTGAATATTATAACAACATAAAAAGCAAAAATAAAAAGAGATAAAAAAACAAATTACACGTTAAGTGCCTTGTAATTCTGATCGGCAACTGTGGTTTCAAAATAGTGACATGTCGGCAGATTGGAACAACAACTATACCGACACGGTACAGTACAAGGTATTTAAAAATGTACTGTTATCATCAAATAGCACAACCTATCAGATAACCTTTGAACCTTTTTAACAAATAAATATCCTAAGTAAAATAGAGGAATGTTGTTGTTGTCAATTAGCAACCAAGTATTGCCAAGTAATAAATTTAAATCCACTAATTTGTGTCGTTCCAATTGGCACAAAATCTCATTTTACGATTAATATAGTTCACAGCAACAGGGAATTATAATAAAAATAAGGATCAATAAGTTATTGTTGTTACATTTATTTATCAAATTCTTTTCTTTTTTTTTTTTTTTTTAAAGAGGGAGAGGCCGATCTCCTCCTTAACCTTACTCTGACCATTCCCCATAGACCATTGATCTGTGCGAGGAACTTATTCAGTCAGAGTAAGGGGGCGAACCTGTACAGTACAAGGTGAATATTACTGATAAATCTTTCAGTCTAGGCCGGATTCGAACCAGCGCTATCTCTAACCCAAGCTCAAAGTCCTGACGCCTTAGACCACTCGGCCACCATTTTACAACATAAAACATGATTTGAAAATAAAATTAATATTTATGAAAATTAATATCATGAATTATGTTTGTTCTAGAAGCAATTTTTGCACATGAATGTTGCACTTAACAGTACGTTGTTACTCGTGTCATATTTTTGGTCTTTTTCTGCCCTTTATTGATGCTCTATAAGTATCATATTTTACAAGCACTTCTCAGGCACGTCTTGTTTTTTCTAACTCCAACAAGACATTTGATTCCTTGAGGTAGTGATGTCCTGTTTACTTTATTATAGGAAGTGAACCAGTTTCTGGAAGCTCCATAGGTTTATGCAGATGTCTTCTTGAAACCAGTTGAGAGCAAGCAAAATACAGCCTTATGGAGTGCGGGAAACCAGTGTCATTTAAGTAGAAAAAAAGGAGAATTTCTTAGTCAGTAGATCGGCCCAACATGTAATTTTATAATACAGTTTTGGTAAAGTTGAATTACACGTCAGACCAATCGGTCGACATTTATGTCACATACATAAATAGAAAAATTATGTTAGATATTCGATCTATTATTTATTCCATATACGTGTATCAAAAATGATAGTTATAAGATGACGGATAAAACTTGGCAATACAGGATATGTCACTCCATTACTGCCTTGGCACTAAACATGTTAAATAGAGAATTTCATATAGTATATCGTTTTAATAATATTATATTTCATGGACTATTTAAGGGCATTTACAACAATCCAGCATAGCCAAAATAAATACAAAGCATATGAATGAAATATGTAAGTTTACCAAGAAAATACATTACCTCTCAAGTATACGTGTTATTTTTTGGCTTGGTTTCAGTCCGTGATAATTATCTTCATTTAACAGCAAGATTTAGCAATCCCAGTAGAATTTCAATTAACCGTATTTCAAGAGTATTAATGGAAACATATTAGGAGTTTTGTGCTCGTTATTTAGATTGTGTGATATGATGTGGTGTTGCAACGGAAGACATTTATGAAATATATATGGTAGAACTCTGTTAATTCAAAGTAACTGGTGCTGATATAATTTCAGACTACATTTTCTGATCATGAGAAATTTATTAATAAACTATATAATAGAGTTGGTCTGCAATAAAATGTAAATGCTGTAGTATCAGCTGGAAGGGGGTAGGAATTAGACACGGGCATGCACCCCTTATCCGTTCTATTCACATTCAGTTTACGGTTACTAACGTCTGCTTACATCATTTCTGCATGAGGGAGATCTAACGGAAAATGAACACTAAGGCATACAACAACTATTAAACATGAATGACCTTTGCTCTTTGTTACAGTAAAAAAAAGATATCACACCTCATATCCTAGACAGCGTATTTGTTGTTGGACCTGCTTTAACCACCCTAGTAGAAATATACTCTTACTAATTTTGCTTGTAACATTGTACCCTACTATTTAACTTTATAGAAATATCCCTTGATTATATTAACTTACAGTTATATGACCTATATTGCAGATTTTCAGGTTTCCAACCTATCCACCTAACCCACAGCTAATTGTGGTAAAGACAATATTATGCTTTTCTAAAAATGTTCTAAGTCAACAATTCTGTTTGTGTGAGTTAAAAAACTAGGTTTAAAAACATGTCTATAAGGTCAAAAAAATAAAACATGTGACATAAAACAACTAGATAAATCCTTTTTTATGTTCTAACCAATGAAATACTGAAATTAAATAATTAAGTAGATACAGTGTTGTAGAAATTGTTATTATTTTTATAGCTCATTGTTAATCGCTACCATGAGTAATTTAAAGTATCCCAGCTTGTGTTAAATAACTTGATTGTTAACACTGTGTTTGGAAGCATCAATACTTTAGAAATAGATATTTAAATTAAATCAAATGTTTATTGAACTAAACTGTTACTGTTTTAAGAAAATAAGTATGACAATTTAAGGTGACCTAAAATTATGCCTATGGTACCAAATAATAGAATAAAATTTGTGTTCTGCAATTTTGCAGGGTTTTAAATATGTAATAATTAAAGTCAAATAAGTAAAATAAAACATTATTGTGTAAGGTTGATTTAAAATTCCATAAATATTATTATTTATACACTCTATATAAGTTTCATTCTGGTTTAACTTTAAAGTTTACTACTGCTGAAATGATGTTTTTACAATATAAAAAGGTGTAATTTTAAATATTGAATCATTTTTAGTAAAAAAAGTACCAAACCATAAATTAGGAAACCCTCTTTGATTGCTTGTAGGATAACTTTAAAACTAATGGTGGCACATAGTGATTTTTCACTGCCAATTGTTACATACAGGTTGGCATGCATTGATTCTTCACCGCCAAAACATGCTACCACACTTTTTGTGACCATACCGCAATGGTATAACAGACAACAACATGTAAGATACTATTGCAAAGATTTTATTTACAAAGATTGTATTTATTGACACCTGCCTAATCTTTATGTACCAAATACAGTAATCGCATGTTCAGCCCTTTTCTAATTATTTATTTAAGTATCCAATGTGTCCGTCAACATGCTCATGCTATTTCACTATGCAATCACAGTCTACTAACACAGTCGCAACCACTCTGTTAAATATTGGTGACAAGTACAACGCTAGCAATCCTAACGCCAGATGACAATAGTGCACATTTCTGGACTATTTAATCAACAGTTGTGATTAGATAATGTCAAATAACTTATATCTGTAATCTGTCATGGCCCTTTTTCTATTTTTTTTATTCCACTTTTTTGCAAGATTCAATGCAATACATCAACAATGAGGTGTAATTGTGAGATCTGGCTACTTCAAGTGATAATGTTGTGCTAGCTCCACAGTGTCTGTATGTTAGTAGACTGTGATGCAATTGTCAGCTGTCATAGTTAGCTATTCAGGGTGTCCAGTAAGGGTCTTTAAACGAATTCCCTGACTTTTCCTTAACCTTTCCCTGATTTAAATCAATTTCTCTGACCCCGAAGCGACATAATTACATACATAGGTATTGAAATTAATTAATATTATGAACTATTGTGTGGCTAAATATTAAAATTTTTACAATACTTTGTACTATTAACACTAATAATTAACTATTAAAATCAATTATTCTTTTTAGACCATTTTATTTGATTGAAAATAGTAAATACAATTAGCTTTTCCATTTTCAAGTTATAGGCAAATTATGACGACAGTTTTCATTGGTTTAAATAAAGGTGAAATATTAAAATAAAAAAAAACTGAATAAATTGTAGTTTTACGACTTATTTAACAAGTACCAATTGGACAAATATTTCAATAATCTTTAAATTGTTAGCAATAAAACCCTAGTTATATATGACGCTGTACAAACCACAACAAAAGTAATTTAAAAGCTTTTACATGATCTGTATTATTAAATTGCATGTAAAATCAACCTTTAGTAGTAAAAAAGTAAAATAAATTTTTTAGCACCCACGTATAATGTGACCATTACAAATCTCAACATATTGATGTACTTGTTAGGATTTTCCAGGTTTTATTTCAAACCCCAGATTTTTCCTGACTTCCAAGTTATTTAAATTCTCTGACATTTCCAGATTTTCCCTATTTTCCCTGTTGCTGGACACCCTGTTATTTATTTTAACAGTAAGAACTGCCTTTTTTCATATTTATTTAGTTTTATCACTTTGTGATGAATTATTTAGTGTGAAATATTTATTTCGCAGGTTTTTAAATGTTAGGATGTTCAGTGTTTAAAAAAAACTTTGGCAAGACCATAAAGAATAAATTATGTTTAAAGTTTAAGGATCTGATGATGGCATAAAAGCTGAAACGCGTAATCCAACAGGATTTGAAAGGATCAGTGGCAGATTGCAGGTAATTAACATATACAGTAATACACTCGTCAAAAGTGATTCAGAAAAACAACACCAAAATGAAATGAAATATTTGTGAAATGGAAGGAAACTTTGTTGTGGTATTTATTTAGCAAAAAAATCTTTGTAGTCCTTACTGAAAAAATCAATATTTACTAAAATTGTATTACAAACTATTTATAGGTTTTATAGGCCTAATCTATATGCACTACCAAAAAACATACATGTCTATAAATGTGTGTGCATATTAATTCATTATTTATATATTATCCCAGAGTTTTTATAAGTATAAAAGAGCTTATATATTTCTATAAACTGCAATAATAGAGCATCTTTTGAGCAGAAAAACTTTACAGAATTATGTATACAGTTCCTAACTTGGTTTATCCCTTCTTGTCACTTACAAATAAACAAGCCAATATGTTTTTTGTAAATGTATTTTTAATGATTAAAAAAACTGCTTGCCAACACAGAGTAATGTAGTTTAGCCACCTTTAGGATTGAAGTCTAAACTCCTGTTCATACAATTTATACCCAACTTCACCTCTCTTAACTAAGACAGTGCAATCTGGTCCTTTTGACCACGAGATCAACAGGACGGAGACCTCGTTTTAGAATTTCATGTTAATATATATTTAACTCTATAAGTTTTACTGCTATTCACAAAAATAATCAAAACTAAGGTATGATAAATAATTAAAAGGACATTACAACATTATAGGTAAATGGTCTGTATTTTTAAATCTTTATAAGTAACCTAGAAAATAATATGTACATTTTACCTCAGATGTAAGGTACATACAATTGACTCTACTAATATGAGTCAAATAAACATATCACTACATGAATATTGCTTCAAATATTACTTTATATTTAGCTTGATATTTTATTTTCTCTGTAAATTAGTTTATAAACTCATAGTGTAAAAATATAAATAAATGATATTGAAACATAATTTTAAAATAAATGTTTTTATCATACTTGCAAACTTAATTCATCATTCCTTTCTCAGTCCTCTTTTCCCATGTATCAAATAGTAATTTAGATTGCTTTTTATTTTACAGAAAGTAAATATTTGCATTAAAGTTTTTTTTAGATATTATTAATGCTGTAAGAGCATTTAGTATTATGTAATACTTAAAAAAAATTTAGTTAGCGTATTACATGTCGTAGAAATACAATACAAGTGAACACAACAGAACACAAATTTGTTACAATATAAGTGCAAAATGTAAAAATATTAAGATAGTCAGTTTTAGTAAACTATGTTTACTTTCCTAGGACCAGACCACAAAAGATCTTCTGTGAATTCCTCTGGTCTGGAAAATGTTGTTTACCGAAATCAATCACCATAAATTTGTACATTTTGTACTTACATTGTAATAAATTTGCGTTGCTTTATATGCACTTGTATTGTAAAAAGTTAATCTACATCTAGTTTCCATTAGCAGAAGTTTATCTTCAAACATCCCAACACTATTGTATTCTATTTTTATTGATAATATTAAAAAGTTACATTTATTAAGAAGTGACGTAAGCGACAGATATGCTCCCATCTATGTTCTCTTCTTAGATGCCTCGATTTAAAAAGTAATAATAATGTTGAAAAGCGCAATATTTACTTCTGACTGGCTGTTAACCGTGCCTTGCTGCAGTATCAATAAATAAACTTGGTAATCTTAGATCAAAGTAACCTGTGTTGAAAATTAAAATCTATATTTTCCAGTGACAACAGCGCTAAGGTGCTATTTACAAGAGTCAGCAATACCACTGATACGGTTGTCACCGGTAAATATAGATTCTAGTTTTAAACTTAGTAACGTTCACTTCATACCGTTTCTAGTCAGTTAAATATTATATTTCAGAATGACATATTTGAACTGCCTAAAATCTTAATAAAATTATGCCTTTGAGAATAACAAGGCACCTTTGGACCCCCCCATAGGGGAGGTGAAGAACCAAATGACCTAAAACCTTTTCACACTAGTATAAATAAATCTTTATAATAATAAATAAATCTTTATTTTTGCCATTTTACAATAAAGCATTGACAAAGTCAAGAAACAGTCCTTATAAAAACAGTCAAATAATACATATATTGTATATTATAACCAACAGTTAGACAGCCTACCATATCTATGATGCAAAAAGTCACAATATTAAAAATTTATGTCTTTAAAGGTAGAAAATTCTGATGGATTTTTCGATAGCCACTCATATAATTTGTTACGTTATCAGTTTGTGTTGTATAGAATTACAATACAAACTGGTACTCTCGTTTACTTTAGAAAAATGAAAAAAGGAAATGTCACGGGCAGAAGATATATAGACATTAATATAAAGCTTATTTTTGGTTTTCTGGTGTAGAAACATGAAAATGTATCAAATGTATGCTTCTCTAAGCAATTTACAACCAAAACTCAAGTATTAATTTATTTTTTTCTTTTTTTTTTTAATTTTCATTCAATACAGTTTTGATTCAGAATGAAAACTGGATATGTATAATAAAATTTTTCTGCACAGTAAAAATTTTACTATTTTTTATTATTCAGAAAAATAATAAAATTATGAATTATCTTACAACCACTATGATGTATATACGACTGGAGATGATAAGTTAAAATGAAAAATTTCAGATAGACAAGAATCTGTAAGTTGTATTTCTGTCTATGTCTAACTGAAACTCTTCAATGTCACTAAAAGCAACAATGTGTACGATCTATAAATTTAATTTTGTAAAACAAACCAGTTGCGTCAAAATTCTAAGCGCTACACTTCACATACGGCCTTCGACAATGGCTCATTTCAAAGCTCTGATATTTTAGATGGTTGGAAAAATAAAAGGTTTACAATCTGCCTTTAGGGCTCCATCCCATTGGCCCTCAAAATCCCATTTCAATCTCATGGGAAGCAGATTTACAAATTTTATTTAGATTTATTGCATAATATGATGATTAAATATTCCAGCTGTTAATAAGATAAATTATATATCCTAGCTGTTTATGTTTTAAACCCTACTTCAAATATATCTAAAATTTTAAATCAAGAAGCTGAATCTTTGTATGAAATGGTTGTTTATTATTCTATTCTACTGTTTCTGTTTTTACTGAATTATTTCTGCTATGAACAGTGACATATTGAAGTGTTTAACCCCTTTAGTGCTACATATTAGACGCTGTTATGTCTAAAGTGTGAGCATCTACATAGTAGACACTACGTATTTTGTATATATACGACAAGCTTGTTTATTTTACTGTCGCTATCAATGTCATTTTATTGCAAAGGTATTAGAGAATCGATATAAGGCCATTTAGTAGCCGATAATCGACTTTCTATATTTTTATGGTGTGAAGGAAAATCGAGGTTATATTTGTCTATTTGTTTTGTGAAGTTTGTGAGTGCGCTTTGTAATAACAATATTCAGTTCCATGTTTTATTCAACAGAAATACATTATACATGTAAATAGTTTGTTTTATAAAACGTTTATTTTGAACTTTTGTGTTCTGTATTTATAATAAATTCATTGTTTTTAGTGTAGCTAAACTTTACCGCGAACGATTCCTTGCTACGCAATGTTATTGGTGAAGAGCTGATGCTTCAAAATCAAAATACCTCATTTACTGTAATAATTTGTTACTATAACAATGATTTTATAGAAATAAAACAGTGCAATGACATACAAATATGATTGAATAGTTATTGCGTGGTTGTCAGAACATCCTATCTACACAGTACAAGAATTCACCGAAAAGATAAACCAGAGTTACACTAATACTCAACCATAAATGACAATAATGAATTATTATCATGTATCATGATATGTATATTCTGACGCATAATCTGTTCTCAATGTTCATGTTAATAAAGAGATTCTGATTCTGATTTTGAAGTATGTTTCAAATGTCAAGTTCTCCACAAATGTTTATGAGGACAGTATTTTTTATATTTCCTCTATACTCCTTATTTTTTTATAAAAATGAACAAAATATACGAAATTTGTTTTTCATTAGACGGTCTTTACAGTGGAATGAATGCATGAAAAGCGACCATTACGCTCTAATCTCTTACCGATGTTTCTCCAGCGGGAATGTGACCAACCGGCAAACGTCTTATCACCCTAAAAATGTGATGCTTTTTACACTTTCATAGTTGAATGGGTGTATACACTCTCTGAATACTACTTCGTCTTCCCGCAGCTTCAGTGACCCGTGCTGGAGAAACGGCCTCCGCCGACGCAGAATAGTTAAAGAAAATATTAAAAAATATTCAGGCACTCTTATTTTATTCATCATTACAAAAATAAAAACAAGATAAATAAAAGTTAATTTATTTATATGTATTCACTAAAATACATATAAATAAAAATACTTTTGTATGTATTTGCTTGTCATGGGGCTGTTCTTTGTTTATTTTGTTACAATACAAAACAGAAAGTATGAAGATATTACAACAAATAACAAATCTATGAGCGTTTTACCAAAACTCCACATTTTCACACAAAATTGCTTAGCACTTTGGGGTATATCCATAGGCCAGGCAACATAGCACTAAAAGGGTTAAAGGATGAAATATGTTATTTATGCATTGAATGTATTTTTTCTTAACATTTTATGTTGAAGATGGAGCTGTATTGGTTTTTATGCATAGAATTGTTAAATTAAACACAATTTTACACCAATATTTTAAACAATATGAAAAATCAAAGGGGGTTACAGAATTTTGTACTAATTCATGTCCAATTAGAAAGCTCCTCAATTGATTGCGTTGTTGTAGTCCATTATCATTTGACAGCAGTCCAAGAAATATAACTCAAAAGGTATCAAGAGGCAATCACAAATGTACAAAAATTTTGCAAACCGGACATTTTTCTAAAAATGATATGAAAACACAACGGCCAAAGCTTCTTTCTGAAATGAATCTAAAACATCAGCAGATTCCTCCAGATAGTTTTGAGAGCATTTTTGTGTAAAACTAAATGATTTGAAAAGATATTTACTAAAAAAAAGCACGTATTTGGAGTTGTAGTAGCTTATGTATACATTATTGAATTTCAAAAACATGGTTTTCCAAAGTGTCATTTGTTACTTATTCTAAATAACGAGTCAATGTTTCAAGATCCTACTTACATAGACCGATACGTTTCTCCAGAGCTCCAAAATGTGGCTGAATTTCCTAGGTTACATGGCTGAATTTCCTAGGTTACATGAAGTTGTTGTCTATAATATGATACATGGACCATGTGTTACAGAAAAATCCTGACCTTTTCCGTTAATTCAATACCACTACTTTGGTTAGGTTATGTAAGGTTTGGTCATGTAAGGTTTGGTTAGATTATGTTGGGTTTAGTTATATTATATTAGGTTTGGTTAAGTTAGGTTAACCTAAGTTATGGTAGTGAATAAACGAAAAAGATCCAAAAATCCTATTCACCTTGCATGTATGAAGGAAAATGTAGTAAAAATATCCTAAAAAAGGTTCAAATAAAATCATTGAAAACCAAAATAGATACACAAACTATATGAGATAAAACGTAGACAGTTTTATGAGAAAAGGAGTTCATTCGGTTGAGAAAAGAAATGTAGTTCCATACAACATGAAGCTCACATCAATGTTGAAATTAGTTGTGTTCATTCTGTTAAATATTTATTTAAGTACGTTTACAAAGGATATGTAAAGGGTTACAAAGTACTCAGCGTGTACGGCTGCGATTTGTACAAAATTTTAAAGAACAGCCTTAGAGTGACATATGATTTCACTACCATGTGCTACATCAGTTCACATGAGTATTTGGTGACTTCATTCAAACAAATTGCACGGAAAGTCACAAACAATTTATACGTTTGGCAGTTTACTATAAGTACAACATAATTTTTACTTCCATGTCGAAAAAGAAGAAAAAGCTGTTCAAGCTGCAAAAATGAAACAAAACACATTAACAGCTTAGTTTGATTTTTAACAGCTGTGATAATCATGCAAGACAATTTTATATATAGAAATTCCTCAACACTAGAGATTTAGTTTAAAAAATTTGATTCTTCAAGAGAGAGATGGATATAGAACAATAGGAAGAATGTACAGTGTAGCGCAATGACCAGGTAAGATTTTATTAATGGTTGATACTTCTTCACATAAGAGGTGCAACTTCATTCATGGACCTTCACAGTTACAATAATATAGTATAAGACACATACACAGAAGCTACAATTGCATGTGATTTGCTAAGTGACAATAGTCAATGGCAGCGCTGTTTAGAGAAGCAACAAAATATTCCAACCAAGACAAACTTTCCTTAACAACTAAGGGAACTTTTTGCACATATTTGTTAGATAGAATATGAATGGAAATATGAATGGAATTGAAGCTGCAATGAAAACATTGCCTTGCAACAAATAGACAAAATTCTTAAGGAAACTTTTAAAAATTGTGGGAACATCAGTTTTAACCAACAGATGGCAACGAAATTAATCCTACGCATGATGTAAACAAGCGAACGATAACCGACACAGTCATGTACAATATGTTGAACGATGAACAAGTCTGTAGTTAATAAAATACTTAGTACAATATCAGGTAATTCAGTTGATAAATTATTCTTTTTAAAAGCTCCTAGAGGATATGGAAAAACATTAATTTACTCACGCCTTTTACAAATCATTTGGGGTGAGGTAAGTCTGCTTTAGCATCAGCTTGGACAGGAATTTCAGCTTTGATTTTAGAGGGAGGTAAACACTACATCGTTTATTTGGATTCCCAGTTCCAGTTCAGCCATAATCAGTGTCTTCAACTAAGGTAAATAAATACATAGCTGAAATATTGAGAAATTTAAAAATTATTATATACGCGTCATCTATGTTCCCAGCTGCAGCAATAGATTGTATTGATTGTTTACTTAAAGATATGATGAAATGTGAACACCCAATCTACGGACACTTCCAATAGGAGGTAAAATAATACTGTTTGGGGGAGAATACTGCACGATGTTACAATGCAAGGGAGGGTACAAGTATTGGAAGCAAGTACACAAAAAAGTAAAACTTGGAAAACATTTTAAAACTAACAAAAAACATGCATGTCAAAGCAGAGGAGATCAAATTTTTTGATTGGCTTCTACAAATGGGAAATGGAATATTAAATAATAACCAGGGAGTCGGATGTATTAGATATTCCATAAAAGTTTATGCTGAGAAATCAAACTTTTTAGCTTCATTTTTAATACAAATCTAAAACTATACAATGCATAGGCATTTTAAAACAATGTAATGTGTCCATTAAACATACTATCAAAAAAAGTATAGAAGGAGAAGGAAAGGATCGATTGAGCAAAATTATAACTAACAACACTGCTGAATGTATAAATTTTCCAGTAGAATATATCAACTCTATCATTCCATCACTCAATCACCACATAAACTGACACTATAAATTGGTGCAATTGTGACGTTGATTAGAAATATGAATCTAGGGTCAGATTTGGTCAATGGCGTGCGACTTATTGTACAATGTATATATGAAAAATGTATCAAATTGGAAATAATCACTGAGTCGGGGAAAGGTAATGTAATATTTCTTCCAGGAATAAATCTAATCTCAATAGACCCATATGCCTTTCCATGTGTCAAGAAAACAATTTCCTAAGACTAGCATTTGCAATAACCAAAAACAAGACATAAGGCCTAACCTTTGAGAAAGCTGCTATTTGCCTAAACAAAAGGTGCATTTAGTAGAGTAAAATCCCCATACAGAATTAAATTGTTTATTGAAAATGCAGCTGACCAAACCATTGAAACAGGCAATTCTTACATAAAAGCTATAGTTTATAGAAAAGTTTAAACACAATAATAATACCTTTTCAATTTGTATATATAATGATGATGAGTGTTAAAAAACTATTAACAGTTCAATGTTTTACAGTCAATATTCAACAGTAACATTCACATTTTATTCATTTAGGAACTTTTGCCCCAACAAACCACTAGTAATTAACCCTTCGCACACGGCAAACAAATATATACCCAGACTCTACTTTTCCTCAAACGCGGTAAACGAAGATATCCAAAATGAAATTTTTCTGTTGATATTATAAATAATAGTTCCTAAAACTTCCGCTAGAGTGCAGCATCAACTTAGACATGTCTTTGGCCAACTCTCTCAGCCTATAAAAAACGTAAATTGTCTATGAATGGAAAGGGGTGGAGCAGCAATTAGATTGTGCTCCATCTCCTGCCTTTGGTTGGCAAAAGGCTCTTGTTAACTTAGAGCTTAGCACTTCTGCTTCTTATGCAGAAGGTCATGTGTTCAAATACCAGGAGGTCCACAAAAAATTTGTTGGATGGGTTTGGACCGTTGTCCCATAACAACGTTTGTTGGTTAAGTTTAAAATGCCACTGGCGTAAATAGACTCAAAAAATAATAACAGCTAGTTGATCAAAACTATTTAAAAATGTTTCCTCAAAATGAAGTGATGAATTGACACTCTTACCATGGTAAGGTCCTCGTGCATTGCCTCGGACAATCATCTTGGATGGTTCATTTCCATCTGGAGTCTGCTTCGCATAAACTTTGATGAGAATATACTTAAAAATTCCATTTGGATCAATCTCAACATTTGGGATTTTATCTAATGATTCTAGAGTCATCTTACTAAGAGCTCTTGAGGTAGTAAATGTTGAACCTGAAAATCACGAAAAACTATTAGTTGAAAAAATGCTGATTATATCTGATAGTACATTACAATTATGGTATATTTAATAATACTTGCAAAATTATTTTTAAATACAGTAGAACCTCTTAACTTTGTACACTAAGAGGTAAAGTTTTAATGAATGAATACATGGTAGACTTGAATTTCATCATAACTTTATTACTTAGATGTACATAGTTATTGTATCTTCAAAAAGTCTTTAATATCCAATAATTACAGTACAGCTAAATGTGTTGTAAAAATTGTTTTATTGAAGATTGTGTTTCTTAATTCGGCACTAGGCTACTTCAGAGTTGAAACACACATTATCTAAAGCCAGCTATTTTGTAGTATTGATATTGTAAAGCAAGGGTTAAATCAAAATGAATCTTATGAAACAAGTCAAATTGCTGTTATGTAATTTTAACATGTAAGCAACTTGAGTAGACCATTTATGAAATTAATACACTTATTTATTTATTGAAATTTACATGTTACAGTACAGATATTAAATGAAATGTATTTATACAGAGTGTCCCGTAAGTAACCAGCCAAACTTCTGGAGGTCATTCCTTGGGTTAAAATAAACAACAAATTTCATGTTTACAAATCGTCTATCTCGTTCCATTATTCGGCTATCTGTCTGTATATGTTTTTTACTAAAAACTTAGTATCTCTAAAGTTATTTAAGATAAAACCATGAAAAATTTTATGAATGTTGATCTTCATAGTGTTCATGTACTATTAAAATTTAATTTTTTTACAATAATCCTTTTCAAAATGGAGGCAATTTTAAATTTTTAAAGTTAAATATCTTAATAACCTTAAATTTTACTAAAAACCTGTAAGATACAAAAAAGTTTTAAAATGTATTTCTACAAATAATTGTAAAAAAGTTTTAAGATTGAACATAAATTACAATGTTTATCAAATACAATATGCTTGATATTAATAACATTGGAAACTTTAGTAAGTGACATTTATTTACTAAAAACTAAATACAGTAGAAGTAGGTTAGGAATGATGTTTATTACAACACAAAAACAACTTAAAGAACAAAAGAAAAAATACTAGTGATCCTACAACATGTGCTCAAGTGCCCAGGAGACCTGGCAGGCCACGCTACAGGACCACCATTGGATATCCATTTGTTTCTAAAAACCCGTCTTGAGTGTAGTCTAACATTGACGCTAAAATGTGCAGGAGCACTATCCTGCATGAACCACATTGAACTTCTTTCATGTAAAGGCATGTCTTCTAATAGTTCAGGTAAAAAATGTTGTAAAAAGTTTAAATATGATGCTCCGTTTATTCTATTTGGCAAAAATACAGGTCCTAACAATTTATCTCCAATAATCCCTATCCACACATTAAGAGAAAAACGTACTTGGTGTCTGCATTGTGATGTAGCATGAGGGTTGAAATCAGCCCAAAAGTGGTTGTTATGGTAATTTAAAATATCTTCTCTTGAAAATCCTGCCTCATCGGTAAACAAAATACTTGACAGAAATAGTGGAATAAAAGCAATTTTTCCTTGACACAGATTGATTCTAGGCTGGAAGTCTCTATCAGAAAGACTTTGGATTCGTTGAATATGATTGGATACAAGTGTTGACATTCCTTCTACCTGTGACAACCTTCTGACACTCGTACTAGGGTTTTCTTCAATGGCATTTAATATTCTTTCTTGAGCTCTAAAAGTTGTCACTGAAACTGGACGACCCAACTTTTCAACTTGAGCAAAACTTCCACGCTCCCTCAGGGACCTATGAACAGTTACGAACGTTTCTCGGTGAGGAGTTCTTCGATGAGGAAATCTTTCTTCATAGAGTCGTACTGCCTCGCGTGAATTTCCATTAGCCAATCCATAAATAAAATGAACGTCTGCTAATTCTTAATTTGAATAAATAGGCATTTTGGTTCATGAAGAAACTAAATAAGATAATATATTAATACAAGTGCAACCACAAAAACTATCTCAAGAACCCCTTAACATCACTGTTTTTGTTTAGTAATGAACTCCAATCAATAACAAATAAAAATAGGTGTTTTCCAACAATGAACTGTCAATATTACCGTCAGCTGGTAATCATTGACTATACGTATTTCCAATTTCTAAATCAGCTGTAAAAATCTACTAAGCACTAATCTAATGTTTAGTAAATGAATGACAAATCGACAAGAACGATGCATAGACATGGATTGAGGGCACTTTGAGCTCATGTTGTAGGATCACTAGTATTTTTTTCTTTTGTTCTTTACTGTTGTTTTTGTGTTGTAATAAACGTCACTCCTAACCTAGTCCTACTGTATTTAGTTTTTAGTAAATAAATGTCACTTTACTAAAGTTTCCAATTTTATTAATATCAAGCATATTTTTATTTGATAAAAATTGTAATTTCTCAGTTAATAGTTGTTCAATCTTAACACTTTTTTACAATTATTTGTAGAAATAAATTCTTAAATTTTTTTTGTATCTTACAGGTTTTTAGTAAAATTTAAGGTTATTAAGATATTTGGCTTTAAAATGGCCACCACTCTGAAAAGGATTATTGTAAAAAAATTAAATTTTAATAGTACATGATTACTATGAAGATCAACATTCATACCAATTTTCATGGTTTTATCTTAAATAACTTTAGAGGTATTAAGTTTTTAGTAAAAAACATAAACATATATAGACAGATAGCCGGTTAATGGAGTGAGATTTGTACACATGAAATTTTTTGTTTGTTTTAACCCAAGGAATGACCTCCAGAAGTTTGGCTGGTTAATTATGGGACACCCTGTAAAGCTCCAAAAACAGAGAAACTGATTTTTTAAAAGATACTGAAAAACTTAAGGTATTGAAAGAAAATGTTTTCATTTTAATCTGTGGAGATTAGAATATTAATTTTTATGACTCAAAAATACCAATCTTTCTGAAATAAGAAATATTTTTAATGCTCTCAATCTCCATGAACTAGTAAATAAAAAACCAGAGTAACTAAAAACTGCAAATCACTTCTCGATAATGTTATTACAAACCTAGCAGTTAAAAAAGTTTCATGTTGCTCATTTTTCAATGGTCTGTCAGATCATAAATCACAACTAGTCACTATAAAACATAGTTAGCAACCTGAAATAAACTGATTCAAATAAAAGTTTTTTCTAGCAGCAATATTAGGACATTTTCAGATTTCTTTATCACAGGTAGACTGGAATTTCCTGGATGGGCTAGGTGATGTGAATGATGAATTAGAATCATTTTCTTTGACACTACAAACTTTGTTTTTAAAGTCGTTTCCTTTGAAAAGAGTAAAGCACGAGTCTAAGGGTAGAAGAATAAACATTTTAAGTGACAATCAAAAGGTTTTAGCAAACAGAAACATAGATCTTGCAATTTTGGCACATGCTTCAGGAGATCCTACTTTAAAGACCCTCTTGAAGGAGAGGCAGCAACTCTTCCGTAAACACCTGCTTGAGGAAAAGCGATTGAGAATCTCTCACAAAATTCAGAGCTCTGACTGCCTACAGAGGATGTGGTGCAGAGAGAGAAACGTAAAACTCCACCACATGTTTCACTAGCAATCTTGAGTCATCAAGGCGCCTTAATCCACTCGCCTGATATAGTATACTTGTTAAAAAGTCATTTTTCTGGTACTGAGACCCTGTCATCTACATCCAATCTTTCTGATACATCAAATGTTTTGTTGGTTCAGAATCAAAGTCGAGTTGGTTCACTGTTTTTTTCTTTTTTCACCTGGTCCTTTGACCGAAATAGAGAAAGCGATTCTCTCTTTTAAATCAAAGTGCTATCTTCTAAAACAGATGTACAAGCCTATTGTAAATCCTTTGACTTTTCTTTTTAATAGTTTGATTTCTTCAGGAATTTTCCCGGATATTTATAAATGTCTAAGCTTGTGCCTGTCTTCAAAAAGGGAGATAAATGCAATATAAATAAGTATCGCCCAATATCTCTTTTGTGCACTATATCTAAGGTTCTGGAGAAGGTTGTGTATATGAGTCTGATGGACCACCTAAACAAATGCAATGTTCTTTTGCCAAATCAGAATGGGAGAATAGAACAAAATCATTCAACTAATCATGCATTTATGGAATTTATAAAGCAAGTAGTTTTCCATCTTGAACATTCTTTGGAAGTTTTCTGTGACCTCACAAAGGCCTTTGATCGTGTAGATCATAATATCCTATGTACCAAGCTTGAGAGATGTTGTGGTCGAGGAGTTGCGCTAGCCTTATCTGTCAAACCATCGACAGTTTTTTTCAGATTTCTCGCTCCAAACTTTTCAAAACTGGTTATCAGTCAATAATCTATCGTTGATTGCAAACAAGACAGTCTTCATACAATTCTTGACCATAAACAAAAGTTGGTAAGACATATCTCTGAATGTGTTTAAAACCGAAGAGTGTTCGTCTGTAAATTTTCCACGGTTGACAATAGTTTGTCCTGTTATGCTCATGTGGTTCATCTGTGTAATAGACTGAGTCGAATCAGCTTTTCTTTCAGAATACTACATCCTTTGGTAGATCTATAAGTTCTGATCATGGTTTATCACGGCCATTTTTCATCTGTCATGTCCTATGCCTTAGGGTGGGTCCTCTCACGCATTTAGAATCTCTTTAGAACAAAAAAGAGCCGTCTGGATTATTAAAGAACTGCATCCCTTATCTTCATGCAGAGGAGTATTCCGCTCGTTAAACATTCTAACATTGCCCTCCCTTTTCATCTATAAAGCAGTTTCGTCTGTTATAAATGGAACTCAGAACCCGCAGGGGATATCCATAGATATTCAACTAATGGTGGCAATCCGCGCACTCCCAGACATTGTCTGTACAGAGAGGGAGTTCTTATATTCAGAAACTATGTTATTTATCACACTCTCATCCGACTTAAAGGTAGATAAAAGGGTGAGTTTTCAGCACAATTTGAAAAAGTTTCTTATTGAGAAAGAGTTCTATAGCATTGAAGAATTCCTATCTGCCAATTAATATTCATAATTTGCTTTCTTATTAGTGTGTTAAGTTCTCTATTTATTATTATCATAAATTATCTCCTTAAGTATAGTTAACAAATTAGTATTGCTCTAAGTGTTAGTATTTTAAAATAATGTTGATGTCTGAGATATACAAATGGCACAAGAATTGTATCTATTTAGACAAATAAATGAATTGAATTATATTTTAACATATCCAAAAACAACATTATACAAGCTAGTTTACAAAAGGATATCATCTAAACAGTCTAACATTCAATGTCAGACCACTTAACCCTAACATTTTTCATACTACTTTCAAACAGTAAATTCCTAAGCTGTAAAGATTGTTAATAAATCAATAACAGAAAATTTAAATAAATATATATATTATCAGGGTGTCCAGTAAACCTCCTTTGACAAATTCCCTGACTTTTCCCTGACCGATCTGTGGTTTCATAGAAAATTTCCCTGACCCCAAATCAACATAGTACTATTAAGTTAATATTACTATTTAACTTAATAGTAATATTATGTACTACCATGTACATACATTATGTTATTTACATCAATTACAATTGTTAATAACCGAAATATCAATATTTCACAAATATATTATTATTGATAACCGTAATAATTAAATTCAAAACTATTACCTACAATAATTATTCTTTTTAAACTACTTTATAAATGTAGAGGTAGATTTTAAAAAAATATTTGTAATTAACCTAAAGTAGAAAACAAACATACCTTTAATTCTATTGTTAAATTATGACAATTTTCAATATCTTGAAAAACGGTGCTAAATTATAATTTCCCCAAAACCAGCATAAATTTTAGGTCTATGACTTATTTAAAAAGTACTAATCAGAAAATGATTTCAGTAAGTTTTAAACTTTTAGCGATATTAAGCTAGTTGTATGAGGTCAAACAAGCATAAGCAACGGAATTAAGAAGCTTTTTCATAATTTAGAATATTAAATGGCATGTAAAGTTAACATTTAGTACTGAACAAAGTAAAGGATTTTTTGTAGCGCACCCAAGTATATAGTGACTATTACAAATCACAACAGACTTGTGTTCTTGTTAGGATTTTCCAGGTTTTGTTTCAAATTCCCTGATTTTTCCCTGACTTATCCAGGTAATTTAAAATTCCCTGAATTTTCCAGGTTTTCCCTATTTTCCCTGTTGCTGGACACCCTGATTATAAGAGAACATTATATGACACTATAACAAAAAAGGAAGATTATTGTATAGCATAACTTAGAATATTGGAGAGGTAGGACATCAGCAAACTTACCTTAGAATATAAGTCCACTAACACCAGAGAAGTAGTAGACAAATACCTGAAGAAAGTGCAAGTGGTACAGAAAATTTGTAATTATGTAATTCTTTTATATTTGTTTACTACTACTCTGGTGTTAGTGAACTTGTCTTCTAAGGTAAGTTTGCTGATGTCCTATCTCTCCATTATACTAATTCCTGGCCTAGTGCCCTTTAACCTAATCTAAAATACAGCATAACTGTAATAGAAACAATTGATTGTCCATAAACTAGTTCATATACAGACACTGTGTCAGGTCAATAGTTATCATCGACATGGACACTACTAGGAAAGTCTGGGGTGTCCATGTTGAGTGGTAGTTAGGATACAGATGTTGTTTATAGAAGATAACTGAGTAACTGAAAATCAGATCTATACTATGAGAGCTTGGGTGACCCACTCATATTACAGCAAGACCATCCTGCAACCAAGTAGGATCAGCCGCCTAAAGCTCCCCCGCCTGGTTGATCAGCCGCAACCTAGAACCTAACTGGCCCACTCTTATTAAAAACTTACTCCTGTCACTCCTGGAGGTCCTCAACTGCTCCCTCCTATTCTTCCAGAAGAGGACTACACAAGCTTGAAGCTCCAATACACTCATTCCCTCCCTCCAGGCCACAGGAGTGCAGGCTACCAACAACCCTCTAAGCTGCCTCCAAAACTCCACCACATTGGCCACGGGCATATATACCACTGTACGTGTGTGGGTGGGAGGGTGGGTATATACCACTGTATGTGTATTAATTGTGGGTGGGTAGCTAATACAATAATTAGATGTTATTATTATTTGCGGATAAGTATCAACTTAAATAACAGATTAGTTCGAAATTGGCTATGGTAAAAAACTGAATTTTTTCCAAACACTAGTAGGCTATATTAGACACGAACCTTGACTTCGAAGATTAACTATCCTTTTTTTAGGTATGCTACATTGAAATTCATTTCAACACCAGCAACACAACACAAAATTATTAAAATTAAATCAATAAATTTGAAACACAAGGCCCAGCTCCAGGGTAAAAAGAGACAGATAACACCAAGGGTCAATGAATCCACTGCCATAACGATAACACACAGAACACCACAATACTAAAATAGAAGAGAGAAAATCCCGAAAACCCTGCTGAGCCGGTGCCACTACACCAATCTTTTTTTACTCATAGCAGAGGCGGCAACAAAGCCCCACTCTGCTACCATTTGCAACCCACCCTCGTAAAATAACTACTACCAATGCCACCGTACGTGTATGGGGGGGCGGGTAGTTTAATACGCTGTATGTGTATGGGTGGGCGAGTGGGTTAATGGTACTTAAGTGTATGGGTGGGCGGGTGGGTTAATACACTGTTTGTGTATGGGTGGGCAAGTCGGTAAATGCCACCGTACATGTGTGGGGGGACGGGTAGTTTAATACGCTGTACGTGTATGGGTGGGCGGGCGGGTTAGAACTACTTAAGTGTATAGGTATACGGTGGGTAAATGCCACCGTATGTGTATGGGTGGGCTTCATCTGGAATCACTCTTCCTACCCTTTGTCTATTTATTTTGGCTAGTTTTCTGATTTGCTTGTCATTTAGAACCGTGATGTTTTTTGTTTTATTCTTCAAATCTTCCAATGTAATTTGCAGCTCTCTCATTGTCATCTTTAAGTTCTACAAGCCATCTTAAAATTGTTTTACTGTTCCATAGCTTTTCTATGATTTTTTTTTTAATCTCTTGTCAGATGTCCTGATTATGCGTCCAAAGAATGAGATTCATTTCTTTTTCATTGTACTTGTGATAGTTTCTATCTCCTTGTAAACTGTTTCATTGGAAGCTAGTCTCCAGTGTACATCTCTTGATAGTTCTTGTTAATGCAGACTTTAATTATTCTTCTCTCTATCTTGAGTAGTCTGTCTTTTACAATGGTATTAGTTGTTTTAAAGATTGTTTCACTTGCATATGTTATTATCCGTTTTATAACTGTTCTGTAACGTTTAAATTTTGCAGCTATTGAAAGGCATTTTTCATTATATGTGTTCTTTGTAGTATATTATGCTCTTATCAGTTTATTTATTCTATTGTTCCATGACTTTTCGTTGAGATTGTATGTTATATTTTCACCGGGTCTGTTTCAGAAGAGGACCCCCACGCTTGAAAAATTTACTATAACCTAACCTAACCTAACCTAACCTAACCTAACCTAACCAAGCGTGGGGGTCCTCTTCTGAAACAGACCCTTTTCACCAAAATATTTAAAGCTGTTTACAATTTTTATTTCTTGATGTCCTATTTTGATTCTGTTTGCGAGTGGCGGGTCAGTTAACATAATTTCCGTTTTTTCAAAGGATATTTTTAGGCCGATCTTCTGGGCAATGTCTTGTAATGTGGTTATTTGTCGTTTGGTCTCTTGAATATTATTGACCAGCAATGCCAGGTCATAAGCAAACCCCAGAATATTTAGATCTATGTTATCTTTAGAAGATCTGATTTTTGTATTATTTGGATTATTTTTGTACCATTCTCTCATTATATATTTAATTAAACAATAATGAAAACCCTGTGAAATCAATGTATTCCTGTGTTCTAAACTACATTACATGAATACATTTACAACACAGAAATATTTTTAATGAATTAGTTTTACATCATTAATGACAACAAAATATGTATTTCATTGGGTGAGTATAAATTGCATAGTTACCAAAACAAGTTTTCCATGTAATAAAAACTATGTTCCCATAGTATATCTAGATCCGACTTTACTCACTGATAAAAATGTCGATGATTGTTGCAAAATGGTAGCGACTATAAAAAGCACATGATTCGAAAGTGCATGATAACCAGGTTTTTATGCTGAACATGAATTTTACAATTATTTTTATCTAAAACCATAATTTTTTTAGACATGACAAAAACTATTTTTTCAGCAAGTCATGATTAGCATCCATATACGCAATCATTATAAACAACAACTAACAAAAAAAAAGAATTTGAATATTTTTTCAGAAATGGCTGGAAGGCCATCCCGGAAGCTAGGCACATGAATTCAACGCAAATCTCAGATCCTTGTGAAGGATGTAAAACATTAGTTTTATGAAATATTTTTATTGGTAAAAATAGTTTTTTTATATTTATGCAGTTTCTTGCCACCAACAAAATTGGAAAATTTTGTTTACCAATTACATATTTGTGTTCAGCGTAAAAATATACGTTGAGTAAAAAACCTTTTCTAAAAATGACTATTTTTTTATTTTTCCTTTAAAACCCAAGTTTTATGCATTTACAGCAAAACTAGTTTTCTGCACAGTTGAAATATTTCCCTTAGTATAATCTAACTCGCTTTGTAACAGCGAATTTCCACTTTTTTTTAGGTGGATATGAAAGTTTTAATAATTTCATTATTTTGAAAGTCTAGCCATTTTTTTTGTAGCAGACAAGACATTTGAACTAATACTTCAATTCTTCAAAGACTATATAAATTAAATAAAAGTATGCAAATATAGTTGATGTACAGTTTAATAACACATAATTTCAGTATTTTTAAAAGCAAAATATTAATTTGTAAGTACATTTCTGTCATGGGTTAAAACATGTTCTGACCCACTCACCCACCCATACACGAACAGTGGTACTGACCCACCCGCCCACCCTTACACATACAATGGTACTGACCCACTTGCCCACCCATACACGAACAGTGGTATGGGTGGGTAAGTGTAACGGACTGGACACTCTGAGGACGTATGACCTGACATATTGATTTTGATACAGGATTTCTGCTCAATTCATGAATGAAGGTTTTTAATAAAAAATACTTGTTTCGTAATATCTTAAATTTAGCAACTCCTATCATTCTTTGGTAATACAAAATTCTTTTTTCTTGTTATTAATTATTTTTCCATGTAACAGACAGGACAAGTTTCTTGTTTTATAGTACTTAATTCTTTAAATTTTAAGTAGTTATATTTAAATTAATAGAGTATTAGTTAAGAAAACAAAAACTGTCAAACAAAATTTTCCTTATTAATTGTTGAAATGAGTTACAAAGTAAAAGAAACTATTTTTACTGACTTTTTCATTAATAGCCAAATTTTATTGTAAAACACTGATTATTTTACATCTCAACAAGAAGGGCTTTGTACCCTTGCCCTCAAAATGTTTAGTAACTGCAAGTATAATAAATTGAAAGTAAATTTACATAATATTTAAAAGTGCATACATTATTTGGTATCTCTTATACAGGTCCAGGAGATGCAACATAAGAGCCACCTGTATATCATCAAACCCATGGTCAGGGTGGATTTGATACAAATTTCTTTTAGAAACTTTACGATCTTCGTTATCTTTTTTGACAAGTGATTATGCTTCATTTATAGTAATTAAAAAATATGCCTTTTTTTGTACCACGCTGTTTTCCAGATTTTTTACAGATTTAGTCACTCTTTTTCTTAATTTTGTGTTTGGACTATTTTTAATGGAGCTTTATGAAAAAATGTTTCTCTTTTCATAAAAATAAAGAACCATTTCTTTCCTCTTTAATAAAACGTTCCCAGTACAGTATTTCTTTAGCTTGGACAAATACTACCAATCTAGATTTTATACTGTCATTGATGAATTCCTGGATTAGGCCTACTGCCAGCTTTATAACAGGGCTGTGAGGAAATGTCTTAATTTTGTCAACAGCCATTTCTTAAGTTTGATTATATGAATAAGAACCAACCACGTTCAATCTATTACCTTCCAATGTCTTTCCTGACATTTTTTCTTGAGCTGTTTTATTTATTTTTTTGTTTTCGAAGTTGCTCTTTAACTCTAAAACTCTCCAATAATCTTAGGATTGTAAATCTTTCTTGCATTTATTGAAGCTTCTTTTTCTTTCTCTGTCCTTATCTAAGTAATCTCTCCATTCCTTTTGATTTTGCCTCTTTTGTACACAGGATTTTCCTATCAAGTTTTTGAAAAAAGGAGCCATCCCCAAAAGGAATATAAGAAACTTAGTTCTGCATTTACACTAACAATTGTTGGTACTTACTCCTATATTCACAGACAAGTTTTTATTTTCTGTCTAAAATGCTTGTTTAAATTAATTCATATCCTCAATTGTTAATTTGTTACACCATTATTTCAGAAGAACATTTAAAAAGAGTGTATAGACTTTTAAATATTTAAATTTTTTCATTTAAATAAGAATAGTCATTTTTAGTCATATAATGTTGGCTTACACTTATACTCAATAGCACAATTTTAGTAATGCAATTTTATATAATTTAACTCTTAAAGATGTATCCTAATGTTAGCTATTATTTTTCCCATCCGTTATACAAAACACTAAACAAAATAAATGTTTAAAATTGTTTTCAATCAAAGTAAATAGATAACATACGCAACCTTTATTTCCCAAATGTGAAATAATGTAGTAATACATGTCTTGTGAAATCCTAGTTACAATACCTTTTTTGTAACAGACGGGAAATCCAAAATAGTAATTCTATAATAAAATAATAATAAAACTTATAACTCATTTTAAAAATATATTCTGTTCATGTAAATGCTGATGAACCACAGACTGATATATTCCTTACTGATCAGCTGATCGTTAGTTGTAAACATAAATCGTTTCTTGTTTTAAATATATGATGTGAATCATATGTTTATTTTGTTTCTGAGTAAAAAGGAACTGTAGGAAAGAGCAATAGGAATTTCAAGTTGGCAAAGTGAAAGCTTCTTTAATTAATTGTAGTACATGTATAATGCTTGTTAGTATATATTTACATTACTACTACTATCTCTACATAAATTGACACCATCTATCTTAGAGATAATGTATTTCTGTAAATGTTAGCACAAGTTATAAATCTCTAGTGATTATCTAATATTTTTAGCAATATTTTGAAAATACTGTTACCATTGGAACAGACTGTTGAATAAGATATACTACGTAAGGTTATATTAGTATAATTTTGTCAAGCCTCCCAATGAAATGTAATACCTATAACTTATATTTCCTAAAACTATATAAAATTTGAAATGTTTTTACTATCTTAGAATTTTGAATTTAGTTGTATTATATTGTTTTCTAGATTACACCCCACTCTTTTTTGTGTTTACAAAAATCACTCTGCAAAATCACATAAAAAATACTTTTTTTGCTAAAATTGTAATCTCAAATCATTATAAAATAGCCTGGTTTATGTCAAGTAAAATAATATTAAAAAACAAGTAGATTTATATATTACTATTTTTTATGAATTTTTAAAAAAAAATGTCTGCAAATACGCGAAAAATGACCGGCCAGTATAGACAATTTTAATGGCCGGTTTCAGGATTAAGATATATTTATTTCATTTTCCAATTTTTTGTTATCATTTAAAAAAGAATAGCTGAGTGAAAAATAACCTGTACTGTGTTACCTTCTCCAAATCAACCTACATGAATGACAAAGAAAACAAAAATAAGACACCATGACAAAGATCTTTTGAGAATAGACTATGCCACAGAGGCCTAGCCCAATAATATGTTTAGTTAACCAATCATAGATTAGTTCCAATTTTGGGATAGGTTTTTTTAAAACCAGAGAATAAATTATATCCTATTAATATCAGTAATTATTCAGTTCAAGCTTAAATATCAATATAATCAATTGTTTTATTTACACTGCATTGCAGTAATATGGCCCAAGCTTGTAACCTATAATCTAGGCCTGCATCTTGGCTTATTAAAAAATACCACATGATCCCGTTTTGAATCTAAAACAGCCTACTTACCAGAAATTATACGTTGTATTAGTAATACTAACATGTATCAAACAATTATTACAGAAAATTCCACAGCATCAGGATTCTAAACTATAAACTGCAATGGAACGTTCCTTCATTCCAAAGTAAGTAGCAACTACTGAACTAACTATGGAGTATACGATAGTACTGTAATATGAATGAACACAAATTTTAAAATGCAAGTCAATGAACAAATATTGGATAGATATAAATCAATAAAATTTGCCTTACTTCTTGCCCTATTACAGCATGAACTAATGCGGCATTGAATGTGCCGTTTTCGTAATGATAGTGGATGCTTGAAAGTTGTAAATAACAAATCAAAACATCACTGACCTACTCGGCTACTCACCAGCTGTTCGGCAGACGCTAGTTTAACCTTTAAAAAAATATCAAAGACTTAAGAAGATGATTTTATCGATTGCAAATAACTAACGACAATTTTTGTACAATTTATACTTACTTACTTGATACTTGAGAAGATACCACTAGTAGCACTACTGCGCCGTGGTCATCATTTATTTTGTTGGCCTAATATTCTTCCATAAACTCCTAAATGGAGTAGTAAGGCCTTCTAAGGAGATGTTCGTTCGGTTCTCTTTTGAAGTTGATATGTCATCGATGCTTTTGATCTCAGGCGAGATCTTATTGAAAATTTGTCCAAACATATATCTAAGGCCACTCTCAAAGATTTATTTTGGCCATTCAGTATATTGCAATACAATAGGCTAAGTCAAAAGATATTATTCTTAGTATTTAACAAATACTAATCATGCTAAAAATTAAAACCAAACTAAAAAAGCACAAAATCACACCATGCTAAAACTAGTAAGTTATATCAATAGATAATCTAAAACTAGCAAGTCACACAGCTAAAATAAATAAAAACAAACCAAAACAAAAGCAAGGCAAGCATGCAGCACCCCATGCAAGGAGAAGAAAACCAAGCAAACACAGACCTGAACTAAGCATTCACATGCCCAATTAAACCTGAGAAATCAGTCTCAAAATATTCGCTTAAGCTATAGAAGGGGTTCTCTAAGAGCCAAGCTTTCAGCAATGGTTCCAGCTTAGGCCTAGCCAAGGTTCTTACTGGTAATGACAGGTGATTAAAAAACCTCACACCTGAAACAGGAAAGCAATTTAACACTTTACCCAACCTTGATCCCGTCAAATGAATGTTATTGCAATTTCGTGTTACATGAGAATGGATTTCACGATTAGTTAAGTACTCACTCTCATGCTTCTTAATGGCAATGATACACTGCAAAATATATACATTAATTACTGACATTATGCTATTAGATACAAATAGAGGCTTGCAATGATCCAGATAATATGCATCACTTATTAAGCGTACGGCCTTTTTCTGTACCAAAAGGACACTCTGGACCTTGCTGGAGTGGCCCCAAAGCCTTGTTCCATAGATCAAGTGAGACTGAAAGAATGCATTCTAGGCAAACTTCAGAAAGCTATTTGGCATATCCTGTTTTAGTCTACGTAAGAGAAATAAAACTCTACTTAACTTTACACAAAGATGATCAATGTGATCACTCCAGCAAAGTGCAGAGTCAAGAGTAAAGCCAAGCAATTTTACAGGTGTAACTTGTTCCTCACTCAATCTCCTTAAACTAAACAAAATAGGCTTCATTATTGAGAGCCAATTTGTTTGATCTGAACCAGTCAGAAGCAAGGTCAAATGACTGTCTAACTGTGGCTTCAGCATAAGCACAATCTTTATCACTAGCAAACAAGGAGGTGTCGCCTGCATTAAGTATTACATTATGATTAAGTTTATAATACAGGTCGTTCATGTATACAATAAAACGAAAGGGCCCCAGAACGGAGCCCTGAGGAACCCCATTCTTAACATTTAAAGGAGTGGAATTTACACTATTCAAACTCACTATTTTCTGTCTACTACTAAGATAAGGGTTGATCAAATTGAGGGCAGCATCCGTCAAACCATACTTTTTAAATTTTGAAATAATGATTTTGTGATCCACGCAATCAAATGCCCGAGAGAGGTCACAAAGGAGAACTGCAGTAGATGACTTCAGTTCAAAAGCAGAAAGAATCTGTTGAAGAAGAGAGTTGCCGAAACAGTGGACTGACCCCTTCTGAAATCAAATTGGGCAGGTACAAGCAGATGATGTCCCTCAAAGAAATCGTACAGTTGTTGAAGCACAAGTGTCTCTAAAACCTTTGCAAATACAGGTATCAAGGAATTAGGACGGTAACTACATAGATTATCATGTTTGCCCTTCTTATAAACAGGAATGGTTCTGGCTACCTTGAGAACCCTAGGGAAGGTAACTTCAGTTAAACAAATGTTACACAAATAAGTAATTATTGGGGCAATACTATGGATTATTTTCTTTAGAAAACTTGGAGACATATCATAAATATTCCTACTATTTGAGGCCTTAAACTCTGCGCTAAGCTGGAAGTTGTTTGAGCTATATCAACATCTTTCTTTTGCCTAGTAGCATAGTTGTGAACCTCTTCATTCTTAATAAAAATTGACGGTTTCCCGATAACCATAATGCAGCCTCAAGAATAAATAATACCGTCATTGTAAGCACATTTAACTCCACAAAGAGTGGTTGGGCGAGGTATGTTGCCTTACAGACAGATCGTACAATTATCTATCTGTAGTCTTTCTACGGACTGTAAATACTGCAGTTAGTCTTAGTAAGACTTGCTCAATTTGTTGTTGCCATCTAAGAACGTCACTCAAGTTCAGGCCTAGATATTTTATATTGTAGATAATAGATATACTTTGTCCATCAAGACGGAGTAAAGGGTTGCTGTCAGGTGTCTTCCGGTTATAAAATTGTAGAGCTTTGGTTTTACCTCTATTAGCACTAACTTGTTTTGCTTGCACCATTGACTCACTTCATTTAGGCCTTTTTGAGATTTAGTCATCAGTGCTTGCCTATTCTCCCCACGGATCAATTGACTAACATCATCTGCGAAAAGTTATACCTTACCGTCAGCTATTGATTCAGGTAAGTCATTCACTTAGAGTAGGAAAAGAACTGGACCTAATTTTGAGCCTTGCAGCTCACCTGTATTTACTGGCGGAGAGATTGATGAAAGGTAATGTCAAGTCAAACCATCTTGTCCCGCATATATGAGGCTTACAACCTGTCTTCTATCTTTTAGATATGTAATAATCCATTTTAGTGGCCTGTACTTAATACCCATGGTCTTAACCAATTAGGACGATGTGTGATAGTAGGTCGAAGGATTTTGTCTTGTCATGAAAAATGCACAGCCGCTTACCTACCAAATCAAGATTGTCATATAAGTTCAAAAGAAGGTAAAATCCCGCATCTGTTGTAGAGCTGCATTTTCTAAAACCATATTGATGTTTATTTAAAATCTGTTTACTGCCTAAATAAGGTAATAATCTTCTGAGAAATATTATTTCAATTATCTTTCAGAACATACTTTGTACGGCCACAGGCCTATAATTTTTTACTAAGTCCTTGCACTTGTGTATAGGAACAACTTTTGATATTTTGATTCTGCTTGGAATATTAATCAACACCACTGTACGTGTATGGGTGGGTGGGTAGGTCAATACCACTGCACATGTATGAGTGGACGAGTGGTCAATACCACTGTACGTGTATGGGTGACTGGGTGGGTCAATACCTCTGCATGGGTATGGGGCACGTTTACTCTTCAGAGTTTAACTTATCGTAATCAATTGAGTACAGCAGATGGCTATCTATTAGTATCTCTGAACTCTCTGTTAAGCTTTCTTGGCTGTTGTTACTGGTTCATTTACAATCACAACTATCATATTTAAAGTGTTTAAAAAAACCTTGCTTACCCTTCCAGCCGACATTTTGTTTTTAGAAAGGATAGACTCATTCATGTTTAGTTATAGAATGAGTTCCCAAGAGATTTCCGTGTAGTTGATCAATATCACTGTATGTGTATGGGTGGGCGGATGGGTCAATACCACTGTACTAGAATGTGTAGTCCATGTGTGTGGGGGGGGGGCGTGTGCATCTGTGTGTGCGTGCGTGTGTATGTGTGGGTGGATGGGTAAAAACCAATGTATATGTATGGGTGGGTGGGTCAATAGCAATGTATGTGAATGGGTGGGTGGGTGGGTTAAAAAATACGGTAATGCCCAAATATCTTAGGGTAAAAGAGATGTTGTCTGGCGCGCCTCATAATTTTAAGTCAAGTAGCTAGACTTAAAACACGTCACCTTTCTTGAGTGACACGCACCATTACTACCACTAATTTATTCGTATATTGCCAGTAAGATAAGTTAATTCGAGGAGACAGAATTCAAGAACATGTCTTCATTCTTATATAATAATGAAGTCATTAGACTTATTTTAAGGTTTTAATTCTGTAATTTTTTTACAGTTACTTTGAACAGCTGGAATTTGGGAATTAACTGTTCCATTTGTACTCATAACGCTGTCTAGGAGTCCTCCTGAATCCTGACGTACACTTGACAGTGACACTTAGTAGTCGAGACTCGAGAGGGGGAACTTGGACGTAATTTCAAACATAAACATATACGACAGATCATTACAAAAATACAAAAAGATAAATTTAAATTAAGCCAAGTAACTGTAGAATCAACTAACATGTAGTGTTAATTCTTCGAAACGTTTTTGGTATCAAATTAGTATCTACGTCTAATTTTGAGTGCTTAGACAACTTAACTAGGCTTATCCTATTTGAACTCTTAACTTTATTCAAATAGGAATATGGAAACTAAGGTAAAATCATTTTTCATTCATAATAATTTGTAACCGATTTTATTATAAGTTGATTAGTCCTATTTAGCTGATAGTAAACATGAAACAATAAATAATTTAACCCTTTGAGTGCCGGACCCATTTTCCATTATGTTATGCATAAAGTGCTGAGCCAAAATTGACAATTTTGCAAGGGTTTGGTTAAAAAATCATAAAAAATTTATTTATTGATATTAGATTAATAAAATATATATAATAAAAAATTTTATTACATAATTTTTTTGATTTTGACATTACATAGCAGTCCTGAAATATTTTTTAAATTTTTTTATCAATTATGTTTTCTTATAGTGCATTAATTCCCTTCAAAAATACATAAAACAATTTATTTTATACCAACAAATATAGTTTTGTTAATTATGCACTTTCTTGCCACCAAAAAAATTTGGAACATTTTGCTTAAAATGGGTCTAGAATTGGCTATATTTTCACGAGATATGCTTTTTATTCCGCGGAAATAACGTATTTTACCGAAACATTCGAAAAAAACCAATATCACAACTTTTAGTATTTTTGTCATATTCCGTTAATTGAAATGGTATTTTAATCATATTTTTTTTTATTTTGATGTGTTTTTTGCGCTGAATACAAATTTAAAAACTTGGTCTATTACAAATATTTCTCGAGAAATAACGGAAAAACTACTATCGCGGCGGATCGCGATTAGTGGCCATTACGCGATCATTACATACAACAACTATTAATCACAAAAACTGAATTCACCTATATTCACGCCGGAGTGACGGTTGGTAGGCCGTCACGGAGGCCAAACGCTCGAATTTAACGCAAATTACAAATTTTTGTTGAGAAAATAGACAATTAGGATAAGTTAGGTTATGTTTGGTTATGTCAGTAAAAAATGCATTTTTCAAGCTGAAAAAAATAATTTTACTACAAAACCAGTTATATATTGGTGTTAAGCATAAAAAAACACGAGAAATGGAAAAAATTGTCAAAAAATAACGATTTGAAAAAAAGTTGGTTTTTTCATTATTATATAAAAAACTAGTTTTCGATTTTTCGGTAAAAAACGAGTTTTCCGCGGATGAAATCAAACTCCTCAAGAGATATAAACTCATTTTTCATCACTTTTTTAACATGAAATTGTATTTTCAGAGGTGGCAAGAAAGTGCATAATTACCATAGTTTTTACAGGGCAAAAAACAAAACTCTATAAAACATTAAAAATTTCCAACTACTGACAAGTGTTTCAAGTGTTAGACAATTTATGTAATTTTTAAAAATGTTTCAAACTAAATATCTCACAACTATATATAAAGAACAAAACAACAAAAAACATTATTTTATTTTAAAATTTGTTTGAAATACATCCGTAAACTTCAGAACATTTTTTTGCTTATGCAAAAATATGTACAGTCAAAAAATAGTCTTGGAAAGTAATAACACATACAAAATAAAACACTGTAAATACACTAAACTAACGAAAAGATGATATAATAACACTAAAAACTTATTTACATTTAGAAACTTTTTATATTTACAATAAAACACGAGATAAACAAGGCTACTGTTCACGCTCCCGCCTCACAGCGCTGGACTCGAAACAACACTGAGGCTTTGTTTACAACCACTAAAAAAAATCAGAAACTACCCAGAATGCAACGGAACCGAGACTGAAAGTTACGTTGAAGCCTTTGGAACCCGTACGCATAGTTATCAAGCCAGTTAAGGTTTGTACTAAATAAAATAAATGCGATCCCGTGAGAGTCGCAAATAGCGACTCTGGCATTTCTTGCATAAAACATGGAGTGGCAAATAGCGATCCTGCGGCACTGAAAGAGTTAAATATTGTAGCAAGTCCTGTTTAACTAGGCCTATGATTAATTTCTTATAATAATAATTTTACTAATTTGGTATTAAGCCCCCTATCATAGAACAGATGCCTTGTCAATTTTGTTGCTGCAAGTGTTATGATTGTAGGTAAGTAGACAAGAAACAAGATAAAGATTGGTTTTCCGTTTCGGAAAACAAGGGGAAATTGCGATAATGAAGGGAAAGACAAAGATTTTCTGCAATATAATCTAGTGTGGAGCCTTAACTTTCACACTGTGCGAACTTTCGTCCTGAGGTGTTACAATCAGGCTGTTTGAAATATTAAGTGTGTAAACGCTGGAAAAGTGCCAGTTTTGGTTAAGGTTGTTTTGTTGTAAATATATATATATATATAGGTTATGTTTTTATTGATTAGGATAGTTTTAATTTTTTAGGTTTAACTAGGGTTTGTATGGTTTTTTGGTATTTATGCAGTTTTTGCCACCAAGCAAATTTGGAACATTTTGCTTGAAATGTGTCTAGAATTAATTAAGACGAAGAACGTATTTTCACGAGATATGCTTTTTATTCTGCTGAAATAACATATTTCACCGAAAAATTCGATAAAACCAATGTTACAACTTTTAGTATTTTTGTCATATTTCCGTTAATTTAAATGGTATTTTATTCATCTTTTTTATTTTGATGTGTTTTTTGCACTAAATATATATTTGAAAACTATTTTGGTCTATTACAAATATTTCTTGAGATATAACGGAAAAACTACTATCGCGATTAGCGGCCATTACACGATCATTTATACACAACAACTATTAATCACAAAAACCGAATTCACCTATATTCTTGCCGGAGTGACAGCCAGCAGGCCGTCACGTAGGCCAAACATTAGAATTTAACGCAAATTACGAATTTTTGTTGAGAAAATAGACAAGTAGGATAAGTTACGTTACGTTTGGTTATGTCAGTAAAAAATGCTTTTTTCGAGCTGAAAAAATAATTTTACTACAAAACCAGTTATATATTTGTGTTCGGCATAAAAAAATATGAGAAATGAAAAAAAAGTTATTGAAAAATAATAATTTTTAAAAAGTTGGTTTTTTCATTATCAGATAAAAAACTAGTTTTTCGATTTTTTGGTAAAAAACAAGTTTTCCACGGATGAAATCAAACTTCTTAAGAGATATAAACTCACATTTCACCACTTTTTCAACATGAAATCATATTTTCAGAGGTGGCAAGAAAGTGCATAATTGCCGGAATTTGTAGGTAAGGCTAGTTTTCTTAAGTTTTACATATTTTACTTTGCGTAAGGTTGTATAACATGTTGCAAAGGGGAATTGTATATAATTACTTCGTGGATAGGAGAATTGCATGCTGACATGTTACACTACAAAAGGATTATTGCTTGGTTAATAATAACAACCCATGATCAATTTACTTACTTAAATTTAAAATTTATAAGTAAATATCAGAATTTATTATTAGTTTCTTAACAATTTAAAATCATATAGGCATAGTTATAATGTCATTAAATATAAAGTAACTTTATTACAGTATTAAATACAGTAAGGTCGTGCTAGTCTACCCCTTCAGTAATCCGACTGCCTAACTGGCACCACTTACATGTATGAACCAGTTGTTATAACAGCTACTTTGTCTAATACAGTACAGTAGTCCACAGGTTGTCAGATGAGCATAAGTAGCCTATGGGTCTTCTGTGTTTGTAATGTAATACAACAAATTTAAATGTTATGTGATTGTGCACTTAAACAAACTTTAAGAGTTACGTTTTGTTTTTATTTTCTAACACTAGGTACTGTATATTATTTTTCATGTCTGAATTTCAATTTTGTAACATATCAGGAATATAGTGTTGATTGTATCATAAATAAGAGTGATTTTAGCTCTCGGTGAGTCCTAGATAATCCGGCATTTTTTGTAATACCTCAGACAAATAGTCGGATTATCATGACCTCACTGTAAATTTGAAAATTCTTTTGGATTTTATCAAATTTTATTAAATATAAATGTTGTAATTGGAATAAATGGAAATAATTATTATTAATTCACAAATAGATCTTTAAATTACATTATTGTTAATATAGTAGTAATACATATTAACAACAGTAGGGTATCAATCTAGCTCTGTTATCGGAGCTAATAAGACATCCTGTGAGTTGCTCTGCCTACAGACATACACATTATTACTTGTCGTTAAGTGCACATCTGAGAAATATTATTTGTTATTTTATGTTTTTAGTTTTTTAAAATTATAAAATGTCCTTCGTCTGTGGTGTTTGTGATAACATTTGTGGCAATGTTGTAAATGTCGCAATAAAGTATAGTGGTAATTATCGTATGTATAAAGGATGACTCTGTTCTACTAAAGAATGGAAGTGTAGAGGTTGTCTGCCATGCCTCGTCTACTCACAGCATTGCGAGTAGTTCCTCTGGTACTGCTCTGACAAATGACTTCTTGACTTCTAAGTTATAGTGTTGGAACAATTTAAAAAAGAAGTTTTTGCTGAGATGAAAACTCTCAAGAATGAAATGGTTCAATTTTCTACCAACCTGTTAAGTTTGTGTCAGGTAAGCTGGACAGCTCAACCAAACTAATGGAGGCTGCTACAATGGAATTAGCCAACTTGAAGAAGGTGAATATTAACTGACAAGAAGCTGCAGGACAAGAATGTCAAGCTGACATCCATAGTAATTTTTTAACTTTCCACTTTTCATGAAATTTAATTCCTATAACTGTAACACACTAGAGAATCTATTGAATCTATTGCCAACTAATTGAAAAAGTATCAAGTATAATATATTTAGGAGTAGTACTTGATCAATAAAATATGATATGGGAAAATCATATTATTAAATTAAACAGCAAAATTAGATCATCAATTATAACATTCTATTTTTGACGTAATTTTTGTTTGATATTCTTACTTAGAACTTCATAGTTTCATTCATTCACTCTGGAATATTGTAGTATGGTTTAATATGTTATGAAGGCACACACAAAGTAGTCATAAATAAATTAAGGACCTTACAACAAATATTATTTTTTACGTTTAATCTTAAAAAAAACATTAAAGAGAGTCATCATTTCCATTATACCAGGAGCTATCTATTTTTCCTCTTCAATTTATTTGTTTTTAAAGTTCTAAAAATGTTTTTTATTAGAAGTGGTGATACAGCTAATTTAAATTTATTGTACAATACCAGGAATGTAATCCGAGGTAATTTACGAGTACCTAGAGTAAATAGAAGTACTTTTGTAAAATCATATAATTATCTAGCGCCTAAGTTCTATAATAATTTGCCTATTAACATAAGAGAAATTCAAAGGCTTCATTCTTTCTGCAAATGTTTAAAAAAGTGACTACTAAATCACAATGATATTAGTTTTATGAGTGATGTTTTATTCTAGTTTGTTTCATTAACACTATTGTTGAGTCTTAATGGTAAATAATACTAAGGTATGCGTTTAATGTTGCTTTTGTTTAACCCCTTTAGGACGGAATGACTATGTATCGTCACTTAGGTTTTTTTCCCTTGAGAACTGAATTGACGAAATAGGGTCATTACTAAAATTCACGTTGAGGAACGAATGACGATATCCCGTCATTCGAAGTTTGTTACATATAACATCCAATTTACCGCTTATAACTTGTACGCCTTTGGGATGACACGCAGACGTTCGAGAATGCTTTTTTTAACGTCTGGAGCCAGCTGTTGGAATATAACGTCAATGAAAAGAACTAACAATAATAGACAGAGAGTTAATTTTAACAGATGAATCTGACAGTATTAACAAAATATTTCATGTTATAGTTTTTAATTTTCAATCCGCTTGTTATAATTTTTTCTGTGTTTTTAGTTGATTAAGTTTAGACTTAAATAACAGTTTCCCTCACATAAAATATTTTTTGTTTACAAACTGTAAGCGTACAAAAAAATAAACAAACACATTTTTGAAATGAAGTACACTTTTTTGATAAAATATAAATATTTAAAAATTATGAGATGACTTTTTGGACATTTATTCTGATAAAGTACTTAATTACAAACATTCTGGTTAAAGAAGTACTTTTGTATCTTTATTAGAACAGATGTTATAAATAAATGTTTAAAGACTTGCATATCACCAAATTTTCAGGCTAAATACTTTACATGTCGCACTTGAAAAGTGAGGAAAAAAATTCACACTTTTTAATTTTTATTTTCTTGGTCCTCAAAGAGTTAAATGTAATAATTTTGTTTATAAATCTTGTTTATATCACCAATATCTCTTGTTTTATAGTTTTTTTATAGTTATTAATTGTATGTATACTAACTCCATAAGCAGCGACTATTTTACTTTGTGTAATTTTTAGCTGCTAGACTCTTAATTTGTTATTTAATTATTCTTATTTTGTTCCTCCTGACCACGCTAACTGGATATTGTGGTCAGGTAATTTCCTAGTTGCAAAATTTTAATTACATTTCACATAGCCTATAGCACAAAATAGCATTAACAACATACCCATTGTAAATAAAATGACAAAATGGTCACAGTTGCAAGATGCTTATGTAGAGAGAGCCGCACCTAGTTAGCTTCGCTAGACAGAATTCCTCATGGTGTCAAAAACAAATCAGTTGAATGAACATAATTAATAGTTCCAATGCACTTTAATGGAAATGATTTTTAAGGGCTTAATTTTTATGTACAATCGGGATTATAAGTGTGACTGTGTTTTCAATGCTCAATAGGAATGGAATACCATGTCACAGCCTCCATCGGCTCTAGATAACTTAACTGCTGCACTGAAAGGAAACATCATTCCCAATCAAGAATACCTTCTTCAGGGCAGTGTTTTGGATTCCGCTGTTGAAGTACTTCTCCATCGACTGCGAGGTCTCTGTGACAACGTCGACTCTGGCCATGAACAATTCTATGATCATGAAATGTGCTTCAGTCTAAGTACGATATTCCAATTTTATTTCTATAAAATATAAGAAATGTGATGAAATGAAATTAAAAAAAGAAGTAACTTAAATAATCGTTTGTTTGTCTGATATGTATTTGAAGACTAATCAGCTAATTAGATGAATTAGAATTAGCTGTTTGTAATTAGATGATTCTTTTTACTAAATAAGACATGGACTAATGAATAATCTTCTTTTGGCCTATCAGAGCTTACTCTCTCCTGGTTTTGCTTTGTACAATTTTTCTGTTGCTGTAAGGTATTTTTACTGCAGGGAATCTATCCAAACAACGGATCACATAGTTACAGATGTCCCCTGTGCTCTTTTATGGAGGGATTAGCTAGCATAAATAGAATGAAATGAAAAACGACTTTATTTTTAATACGAGGATTAAGACTAGACAGTCGTTAAACTAAAGTTAAGACCTCCTAATCTTAAAATCAGTGAGGCAGGTCTTAAATGGCTTGATGGATTGGATTTAGCTTTGTGACAGAAGATCTCTTGGACTTTTTTCCAACTGTAAACAGTATCACAGCTTTTATATACAGGGTTATTCAAAAGTCTGCAGTCGGCTGATATTTTTATTATTAATTGGTCTAGTGGATTAAAACTTAACAAATTAAAATGGGAGCTTAGAAACCAATTTTTTTACTGATGGGAGACGGCCCACAGGAGTTTGTTGATGGTTTTAAATGTAAACATAGGTTGATCTGCATAAAGTTTGAAAGTGCTGGCTGAGCAGAGAAAAATGCTGTAAACTGCACTTCAAAATTTTGCATTCATAAAAAAATGACAGTTATGCAAAGATTTTTTAAATAACCGATAAAATCAACTGAAGAATATGGAAGTTGCTGTAATTGAATTTCACTACATTAAAATTGTTCTGAGTGGTTTGTAACCATATGAACATAAAATCACTCATTAAGAATGTAATAACGTTATCCTGAAATTGTTAGAACAAGGAGAAATAACCAACTTCATACAGGGATCTTTTTGGATCAAGGTACCCAACTGCTTATTACTACTAACATATTTTTCTGCTGAATTTTATGGGTTATTTAAATCTTTGCATTTTTTAATGAATGATCCTTTTGAAGTGCAGTTTAAGATATTCTTATCTGTTTGACCAGCACTTTCAAATTATGTGCACATCAACCTATGCTCACATTAAAATTATCTACCAAGTTCCTTGTAGGCCGTTCCTGATCGAATGTAGAGAGTGAGTAAGAACGGCAAAAAAATTGAGTTTTAGCTTCCATTTTAATTTGTAAAGTTTTAATTCTCTAGCCCAATTAATAATAACAATATTTAGCCATCTCCAGACTTTTGAATAACCCTGCATTTTAAAATTAATAAATGTTAGGTGACAAGAAATCATACGGCATATATATATATATTTTAAACACTCCAAGCATATACATTATAAGACTATGTGCAAATGTCAGTAGTAATAAGTTAGTCAATTCTGAAAGTTTATTGAGCTACTTAAAATTGTTTTCATATCTTCTTTATGTAAATGTGTCCAATCTTCACTGCCAATCATTATGTATGTGTCAATAGACTATTTTGTATTTACTGTTGAAATCAGTATTTAATGTTTTCAAGAAACATCAGCCAAGGAAAATCAGGAAGATATAATACTAACTGTTATATAGAAGATATAATACTAACTGTTATATAGAAGATATAATACTAACTGTTATATAGAAGATATAATACTAACTGTTATACAGAAGATATGATACTAACTGTTATACAGAAGATATGATACTAACTGTTATACAGAAGATATAATACTAACTGTTATACAGAAGATATAATACTAACTGTTATACAGAAGATATAATACTAACTGTTATACAGAAGATATAATACTAACTGTTATACAGAAGATATAATACTAACTGTTATACAGAAGATATAATACTAACTGTTATACAGAAGATATAATACTAACTGTTATACAGAAGATATAATACTAACTGTTATACAGAAGATATAATACTAACTGTTATACAGAAGATATAATACTAACTGTTATACAGAATATATAATACTAACTGTTATACAGAAGATATAAAACTAACTGTTATATAGAAGATATAATACTAACTGTTATATAGAAGATATAATACTAACTGTTATACAGAAGATATAATACTAACTGTTATACAGAAGATATAATACTAACTGTTATACAGAAGATATAATACTAACTGTTATACAGAAGATATAATACTAACTGTTATACAGAAGATGTAATACTAACTGTTATACAGAAGATATAATACTAACTGTTATACAGAAGATATAATACTAACTGTTATACAGAAGATATAATACTAACTGTTATATAGAAGATATAATACTAACTGTTATATAGAAGATATAATACTAACTGTTATACAGAAGATATAATACTAACTGTTATACAGAAGATATAATACTAACTGTTATACAGAAGATATAATACTAACTGTTATACAGAAGATATAATACTAACTGTTATACAGAAGATATAATACTAACTGTTATACAGAAGATATAATACTAACTGTTATACAGAAGCACTAATACAGGATGTTAAGTATTAGTATGGAACCACCTTCATTTCTCTTGAATGGGTCTAAATAAATAATTGAGATTCAGTATACGGCTGTAGAACGTTTTTTCTTCTATATTTTGAAGCAGTATGTAAAGGCCTGAGGAATATGCCGTAAAAAGTTTTATGAAAGGCTATGAAGAGTTGCTCATAATTTTAAAGCTCATTTTTCTGAATCAGATGCCACAATTTTTCAGGTCAAAAGAACCACCGTATCAGTAATGGCGAATGGTTAACCTTTCTTTGCAGTGATATTTGAGTGGGAATTCGACATATTGCAAAAGCTAGTTATAAGGCTAAGTATTTAATTAAAGAAAGAAAAATCATCTTAAAAATGTATTTTTGACATAACGGTACAAATAATTTATCAACCTACGCAGTTGCATTTCCAATGACTTGTTCGCTAATAGTTTTTTTCTCTTAGAAAGTAGATTTCTAGGTTCGTTGCTGATAACAACTAAACCTTGTTTATCACTACGCTATCATACTAGACTACAGAATTGGTATTAGATAACGGTTTGTAAGCTAGTTAGTAAGCCTTTGGAGTACATACTTTGCTGTTGTTTACTGCGGTTTTTTCACTTTTAGTTTTTTTTTATGATGGCATTAACTGAGGGTGAATGAGTAACACTCTTAATGATGTGTAGCTATAGTGATCGTGTCAGCTCATATAGTGAAGCATGGGACTTATTTAATGAAACATTTCCAGGGATAAATTCAATATACCATTCAACAGTCACAAAAACAGTACGTTTTGAATTGACCGGTAAAGTAAAAGACCGTTCAAAATCAGGAAGACCAAAAAGTGCAGCTGATGACGAATATTCTTAATATGTTATTGTAGAAAATCCACACGCTTCTGTAAGAACAGTAGCTCAAGAATGTGATGTACATCATAGTTTTGTATGTAATGTTTAAAACATAATAAATTGAAGCCTTACAAAATCCAGCTGTTAAAAGAACTACAAAGAAGGTGATTGGTATAGAAGGATGGAGTTTTGTGAAATCATGATGAGGAAGAGTGATGAAGATCCCACTTTTTATACTCTGTAGTTTTCTCAGACGAGGACTGTTTTACTCTAAAAGAACATGTAAACGGAGACAAGTGCAGATACTGGGTTAATGACAATGCTCATTAGATGGTGGAATCTCACACTCAACACTCTGAAAAAGTTAACATGCTGGATGGCATTTTTTGACGGTAAGTAACAGGGCCTTTTTTTATTAATAGAATTTTAAACTCTGAAATTTATCTTCATATGCTCCAGAATTAAATCGTCTCATTATTGAAAATGTATTCGGCCAATATTTGTCTACAGTCTGGTTTCAGCAGAATAAAGCACCTCCTCACTGCAGCATACAAGTACAACAGTACTTAGATGAAATATTCCCTCTTCTCATTGGTCGGTAGCGTAGTTGGTTCAATCCCAGCTTCATGAGCTAAAGGTTGTCAGTTTGATCCCAATCAGAGTCATAATACATTTTGAGAAGGATCAGCTGATAACCACCGGCTGTTCATTTGTCATTGGGCTATTAATTAATGACACTTTCTAAGGAATAGTCGACCTTAGTTTGTAACAATGACTACATTCGCTCATCTACACTCATCACACTCATTCGAAATCCATATTCGCCCATATCTTGACGATCGGCGTCTTATGAATAAATAAATCTCTTAGGTTGAAAAAAATTACATACTGAATCAAAAGATAGAAAAACGTACAGTCATACTAAATCTCAATTTATTTATCTGGACCCATTCAAGAGAAATGAAGGTGGTTACACATTTGTTCAGCACCCTGTATATGTTCTTATTTCAAGAAAAAAAAATAGGTTATGTAGAGGAGATGGTCAAATACTTAATATTTTTGTTAACATTGAAGTTGGGTAACTTTTTAATTTGCATAAAAAATCCCTTCAATCCATTGGGGAGAACATCCTTTTACCTGTAGTGCAGTTAATGTTCTTTAATACTGGTTGCAAATCATCATTATTGTCAGGGATTTTAGAGCAATATTTAAATATCAACTTTGAATCCATTAAAAACTAACTGTGGAACCCTTTTTGCACTTTCAAGCTCAAGCCTCATTTATGATTTTCTATAAAAATTTAAACCCACTAATCATTGGTTGAAATATAGACCAAAATCTTGCATTTAACTAAAAATATTTAATGTACACCCTATTATAATTCCTCCTTTTTCTTATCACAGGGGGAACAACGGCACAACTACAAGCAAGTCTCTTGTTGCGTGTAAGAAGAGCAATGGATTATCCTGAAATGCCTTGGCAGTTAAGATACATTGGCCAACCAGAGTTGGGCACAGGTAACTAATCAAAGTCTTGTATTTGTTTTTATTTTTGTATTAAATTTAATACAATCAAATTTAAAGTTCATTTTAGGGAATTAGTTAATATATAAAGGCTATTTTGTGAAGTTAAATTATACAAAAAATGTTTGTGATGCTTGTGGAGTATTGCTCTAATTTAGCACCTAATGAAATTGTTAAAATTTATAAATTAATTCTAAAGTAAAATAAATAAGCTCTCGTGTCACAGCATTTAAAAGAGTTAACTTTAAAACTCAAAATTTGTTTTCAAAGAGGAATTAATGTTCAATGTTGCTGAGAGATTGTGATTTACAGCAGTGATTGAATATAATAGTTATTTAAACACCTCAAATAAATATTATGTAAAATTACATTTTGCAAATATTTTTAAACATTTATTTTTCTTCTTCCATTACTTGACTAGCTGAGCTGGTTTGTTTTAGTCACAATCAGAAGGCTTTATTCATAAACAAAGTATACAAAATTGATTTCTAAAGTTTGCATCAAGTTGCAACATATTTTTTAAAAGTACTGTCAAACTATTCAATAACATAAGATATCTAATATATATATCTTATCTTGCTAGATGTCCATAAGGGATGTTCTTCAGGTCAGAAACTCATCTTGGTGATTTCCAGTAGCAATGTGGTGAGGAATGCAGTTTCATATTGTATGCGCTTTCGCCAATCTCTGGCAGCAAGTTAAGGAATTTAGTCCCTAAATAGGAAGGTTTCTGTACAAAAATGGTCAAACGATATGTTGGTAGTGTGAATATGTAAGCCTGCTTGATATTATATTAATGCCTAACATCACCTCTCTCTATCTGTAAGATGTAAAAACAAACCACTGTTAAATACTTCAACTCTCTGATGTTGAATCATAGAAACATTCTAGTAGGTTTCTTTTTGTGGATTAGGACATGCTGCAGATGAGTTTGCTCCATATTCGGAGACAGTAGCGCGTATTTGCTGTGCTGGTACTAAAAATATTGTTATCCTTTTAATGACTTGGAGACTGCTTCTTATTTATGGCGTGATTTGTTAATACGAGGGGTCCATGTTAGTTCTGGTCAACAGTTCTCAGATACTTTGCCTCTTTAGATGCTTCCATACCTGGAATTTGTCCCACCTGATATCTTTTCCTGTTGAATACCAGTTTGTCAAGTCTTATCCTCATTACGCTATGACTGAGCAGAATTCAGTTGCCATATTTAATGGCGCTGAAAAACTAACGTCTGACATCAGTGCGAGCTTATTGAGATGGAGTATACTGCATCTGTATACATTAATGTTATGTTAATGTAGATGTTCTAGTATAATATTTGTGTGCAGAATACAAAATATGGGACCCAGCACAAAGCCTTGTGAGGCACCTCGGAGGGACATCTCTTTGTTTATTGATCCTTTTTCGGTGTTTTAGCTCAACAATTTTAGTTCTTCCTATTAGTAACTCTCAAACCCATTGAACGTTTTTCCATTATAGCCAGCGTCTTTATCTTTCCTATTAGTTGAGTATAGACAATTAAGTAAAATTATTATTGAAATATTGCCAGTTTCAAGAGTCTATGAAAAACTTGACTAAAGTAGATTTTTTAATTTAGCTCAGTTTTACTGTTGAGCTATAAGTTAAGGATAAAGTGTTAATCAGCTGATATTGAAAACCAGCTAGGCGTAATCTATGGTTCTCTCTCCCTTTCTCTCTATTGGGGCCCGGATTAGTTTTTAGGTTACTTTCGCTGTAGATTTTGAAACGATTATTCAAATCACATATAAGTTTGATGCTATGAGTTGCATTTTAAATATTGATTGTACCTCTATAGAGATTGATTATTTTTCATATACTCAAGATTACCATATATTAATAATTAAATCAAAAGAAACTGTTGTTCAGTAATGAATGCAGACAATTCATTTGTTTTCTAAGAACCTTAAAATATTCAGAATTTGATATAGCCTTTGTTCTACTTTTGGTGATTGCAGTATACTAAATTATGAATTTAAAAATAAGATTTCTACTTAAAACTGAAAGTTTGAACTATGGTAAAATTATGATCTCTTTATACCATTGTATACATTTTGTGCTTTCAGGCGATAAGTCAAGACCCACCATAGTGAGGAACAGTATTGACATTGGAACTAGCAATACAGTTGTAGAGTTCTTAACGGAACTTGGATGTAGGCTTGATTTTGAATATACAGCTCGTGGATATATGTTCCGTAAAGGCAGAATGAAGATAACAGTTTCTAAAATATTTAAGGTAAGCAGTTTTTATATTTATTTATTTTTTTCATTCAAACATGGCGAATTAAATAAATAATCTATGCTTATGGTTAAATATTAAAGTATTGATAGTTTACAACTCATTTTGTAATGTAACATTTCTCTTACATAACAGTAGTAGTTGATCATATAGATTGTAAAGAGGATTGAATTAGTAGGACTTGATCAAATCAAAATCTCTTTATATCTTACCTTCACAAACAAGGTATATTGAATAGTGTCATCTATGGCCTGCATTATAGAAACATTGAAAATACTTAAATTATTATAAAACTGCTAAGAAAGAATTGTTACAAACTACCAACACCCAACATTATTAAAAAATACTGCACTGATTGATTGATTAAGCTTTAAGAATACTCTGTAAAAAAATCTTGAATTTAATATAATGAACATAAAGTAAGGTATATTTTTAGTTTTATCTTAAGTTTTTTACCATCATGTTCCAGCTTTAACCCTTTGCACGCTACATAAGAAATTTGCTATTTCTTTTAACCCATTGCGGATCGCGAAGCGTAGCGCGTGCCCGGGCCTAGCGGTACGAATTAATTCCGAAAATGGCGCGGTACCAGCCGACTTCGCGCGCTTGTCTGCCGGCTTAGTGCGCTCGCAAACTCTACACGTTTTGTTGTTACTTACGTCACATAAACACCTCACCGACCTTATTGGACTAAAACATAATTATATTATACTGCAAAATATTTAAAGCGGTTGAAGGGCCAGGTTGAGGGGAAGAACAGCCAGGTTGAGCGGTTGAAGGGCCAGGTTGAGGGGTTGAAGGGCCAGGTTGATGTTCAACGATACGGGTTTCAGTGAAATTGAATATAAAACTTTGTACATCCGGCGGTGTCCCGGGAATAACATCGGAATCAATGTCACTCAAATTAGCACGCTCGTCACTATCAAAGTTAGTGTCCGAATAATTCTGTAATCGAGGACATAATCGCACTACAGACCCATCGTCACCCTCTATATCACTCTCAAGGTCACTTGGTTCACTTCCGCTACACATTAGTAGTCTGTCTAAATCAGACGAACGTAAGTTATCCGCCATTTTCTGGCAGTCACGCACTCGAAAATATATCCTACCAAACGCAACGACAGAACTCCTCAAACTAGTTCGAAACAAATTATTTATCGAAAACGAGGAATGTTTTGAGTAAACAGGAACAGAGATAAGATAAGCAGACAAACTGATAAGCGCCCCAGAACATCTGCGTGCATTCTAAAAGTGGACATTGACCTTGAATGACGCAATCGTAAACAGCAGGTGCAGCGACGTGAACGTCACGTCGCTGAGCTTTCAGTCCACCCGCGCGCAGGACGTGAACGCGACGTCTTTGATCCGCAATGGGTTAAACGTGTCATAAATTTAAAAAACATATTTTAAAAATGTTTAAAGTTCTATTTGGAATTTTGTTATAAGGCCAACAACTGTTAAGAAAACACAATCCAAACTGGCATTTTTAAATCAATGTTTAATATACAGCAATTTGTAAAATTCCCATTGTTGAACAATTATTCTGTTTATTTACTCATAAATCTATAAAAAAATTAAATTAGATTAAGCTAAAATATATTTGTAATCATAATAATTATTTACAAGTTTACTAATATAGATAACATACAAGCACTTACAAGTATCCCTAGAATGTTTTTTTTTTTTTTGTGTGAAATTACTCAAAACACTCATCTGGGTGGTCCGAGATATCCCGTAATACGCGCGGCGTAGCAGCACACAATGGCCGCTCGGTTGCCATGGCGACAGTGCGTGAAGGTCACGATGACAAAAAACGTTGTCATCCTTTCTGTTGTCTTCAAAATTACCTCAATAACCATTTACGTACACGTTAGTATAGTTTTATCACTTAAATTTAAATATTTATCTCAAAGTATTCAAATGCGAGAAATACCGTAATACGCGTTTTACGTAAATATAACGTTACGAGAAATCCCGTAATACACGTGGAAAGGGTTAAAAAATTAGGTAATCCATTATAGAACTTGCTGCCTGCATAAGTAGTCTATTTTCAATAAATGTTAATTTTTGAGTTTGCATTGCCATGTTATTTCAATATCTTGTACAATATGTATGCTTTGATATACAATACAAGTATGACACTGATATATGATCAGACACTAGCCCGTTCCTTACGATATATGATCACTTCATAAATGTATAAGCCATGCACTGTCATGTTTTAAAGTTTCTGTGTTACACATTTTTATCATTTTATATAGAGTATATAAACCTGAAACCACCTTTTTAGTTACTATGTCAACATGTGCATCCCAACTCAGCATGCTATTTATCATGATTCCTAAAAATATTGTCTTAGTTACCTCTTCTATTTTATTATTGTCTAATTCAATATCAAGATTATGTATTCGTTGTAAAAATCTGCATGAATTTAGTCTTTGACAAATTTAGAAGAAGCTGATTGTCACAAAGATAATTATGAATGCATTTAATATTCTTCATAGAAGAGTTCTTTATCATTTACTAATTTTCCACTTAATTTTGAGTTTTCATCATCTGCATATAAACATAATTTGTTGTTATTATTACCAATTATAGCTTGCGGAAGTTCCTTTATATAACATAAGAATAAAATTAAGTAGTGTAAATGTAGTGTGCTAATTAATATGTTAATGTCCAAGCATGAGGCCAATATAACATGTTATTATTACGTAAAGCTGTAGGTCCCTTAGTTGCCCCTGGCTATTGGACTATTAATAAATAGCTCTTTCTGAGGAACTGTCGACCTTTGTAACATTGACTACTCTCATTCATCTACACTCATTCGCCCCTCATATTTGCCCATGTCTTGACGATCGGCGTCTTATGAATGAATAATCAACCAATATAATTTTAGACAATAGTTTTATCTATTGTTTTAGACTTTATTGTTACATGGGAATTTCAATTTAGTGATAGGATCATCAAAGATCTTTTTTCTTCCTTGAGAATACACAATAGTCAAAAATCTTTTTAAATCGGTTGAGTCACATTCTTCAACCCAGCTTATTAAACACTAAATATTACCAAAATAGAAGTTTCATGATTGTCAAAGACGAAAATGGGAGAAGTAATATAAAGCCACAATGAAAAAGTGATTATTTAAGATGCTATATGATCAGCAAAATATGATAGCAGATGAACACTTGATTATATAGGTGCAAGATAAACAAAAACGAAGATGTGTTGCATTGGTGCTGATGACCTTACTGATATGTTAAAAGAAGAATACACAGTAAATTAGTATTTAATTTCTTTCCATTTGTAGTATTACATTCTATCGATAATTTTTTTCAGTATTAGAAGCATGCAGTATAATGGTTCTGTGATTTTAAAAACTTACAATTATGACTAAATCATCCATTAATTCAATGCAAATATACATCTCCAGTGACATATAAAAGTGTGTTTAGTATAAAAAATGTCTTTACTCATATAAACATTTTAGGAAATCCAATTTAGGAAATCTTTTATATAAATCAATCATGATCAATTAAAGCAAATGCCATAAATTGGAAACAAATCTGCAACAGACACAACAGTGTCAAAGGAAGTCATATTTGTTATGCAAGCCGAACATTTAATTAAATCTGGATTTGTTTTGTTTAGATAAAATGGATTTTAGAAAAATAATATCTTGGCATTGTAGCAAAGACGTTAATGTTAGGAAAGTTTTTTTAGAAAATGTTGATACTGCAATACTCTTAATAATTGTTTTCACTACTCTAGTAAAAAAGCTTAACTTCATGATGGAATTTAGAATCTGCGTGCAGAAACAATAGTCATAGTTGTAATCTAAATTTGACATTCTTCAATAATTACCCATTGAAGTGTAATAAAGAGTAGGTCTATATTTATTTTTGAGTATGCAAAACAGTTTCTAAAACTGTTTTACAATAATTCAGGAAAAATCATTATCTCCTGCAAAACTTTTATGGAATGAATTACTCAGATTTTCTCTGTCTTCCATAAGGGACAGTAAACAAACTATGTATTTTGATTTAAAAATAAAAGGAATGTAAAAGATTTATGTAGGATCTTTTGTATGAAAGAAAAGATCAAAGTATAGAACGCACGGCAAAGGTCTGGCCTCGAGCTCGCCGAACGGTGATAGGCAGGGGACGGGTGGAGGGCCCGATATGCTTGCAGTCCTAGAAACATTTGCCACTGCCAGACTTTCTCCGGCAATGAGACTTTTCCATTCTTGCTTATAAAATAAGATGAGTTAATTTTTACCTACGGATCCACCTTAAGTGGATCCAGACTGCGTGCGATATATTTACTTATGGTTCAGGAGTGTTTAGAATGTTTACAGCACTTAAGAGTGCGGAAAACAACTATTTAGTGGTTTATATGGTTGTTTTTATTTAACTACTGTAGTGTAATAAATATATGGATCCCATTTAAATTTGCCTGTGTCCGCTAAATCATTATTAGAAACTATATAAATAATTACAGTTGGAGTTAATGTATAAGCATTACCTACTAATAATTTAGTGAATAGTTGTCTCTTCCATTTCGCTATACATTTTTTCTTTAAATACAAATGTCAAACAGATCTTTTCCTTTAATTGACTACCACAACCTTAACTTATGTTAACCTAACAATCAAACCAAACCTAATATAATCTAATCAAAGTAGTGGTAGTGAATTATTGGAAAATGTCCAAAAAAGGTTTATCTCATTATTGGTAAACTCACTGTGCAGTGATAAAGAGAGATTTCTATGACCAGGAGTAAATTTATTGGAAATACCTCATTATGATTTTATACTCTTACGAGTCTAGCTTGTTTTTTTATTATTTGTCGTCAAATTAAAATTTTTAGAATGTTTTCCTATATTACTGACTATTTTGTAATTCAATGTAAATTTTTTAGAACACCTGTTCTCTCATATTCATATTTACATTCAATATACATATAAGTATATTTTTTAGTTACATTTTTATCATGAAAAACTAAAACTAATAACAGTTGTCATGTAGACATTTAACCCAGTCCCTGGCCAACGCCCGATATCGGGCGCCAACGCCTGCCGTACGACTGGCAACGCCCGATATCGGGCGACAAAGACAGTCGTCATTATTTCGATATTTTAAACATATAAAATAGTTGTGGCGGTGTTAATATTGATATTTATAGAAAGAAGAATACTTTATCTTTCATATAATATATAATTTGTTAGTTTATAACAACTTTTTAATAATTTTATTTTGATTCTCTTTGACAAGTATGTTACGACAACTGCAGCAGTATATGAATAGGTAGTACATACAGGGCGCGATAATAGAGATAACAAGTGTTACAACACTCAAAACTAATAAAAAGGGTAATAAAACTATATATTTTTGGAATAAGTATAAAATTTGGAACATTTTGTATATTTTGGATTTTTTGTTTACCCAAAAAAATTTTGTTTGTAGGACGGAATATCTGAAAAATATTTTTAGTTTTTTATACACAAAATTTATATATGTATATAATATTTTTAAAATATTTATTTACACATTTCTTATGTTTTACAATAATAAGGGACATTTTCTAAGTAAAATGACATAAAAATTATAAAATTTGGACAACATTTATAGATTTTAGAGATGTTTATTCATACGCCTACATTTTGCCAAAAAGGGTGGCCAGTCCAGGTAGGAATACTGGCCAGTTGTAGGGTTAAAAAAAATTTGTATAATCACTATACAAGTTTTAGCTCTAGAGTAATTCAGTGTGCAAATTGTTAATAAGTAGTTGAAATAACTGAGCAATGTAATCTCTGTAATAAAATAATGTATTTAGTGCAACATCTTAAATCATTTTGTTTTTTAGATGGTGCAGCCGAAACCATCAGAAAACATGGAGCCCATATCTCAGTCATACTTAGTAGAGTTAAGTGTCTTAGCTCCACCAGGTCAAGATGCCATTGCTGATGATATGCGTCTGTTTGCCGAGCAACTGCGGCCCCTGGTTCAGCTTGAAAAAGTTGACTACAAAAGACTTCCTTTGCCCATGGGGCCATAACTATGTTATAGTATTTATTTTTATTTTATTAAAGTTTTTTTATTTAAATGGAAATTGACTTGTTATATTAACCTACTTTAGCAATAAATTCTAATACAGTGTTTTAAACATATGGGAAAATAAAACATTTTAGAGATAGCATATAAAAACATAAAACTGAAATATTGTTATAAAGGCTACATTGACTACTTTTACAGAAAACCATTGCACATATAGGGTACTGACTGCTGCTTTGAGTTTCTATTAGAATCTTAAAAATGTCGTGTAAATTTACTAAATTTATTTTGTATGGTCTCATTTAATACTTTAATACAGTTCAGTATTGCTTGCCACACTTTGTTAGGTTGATCTAATTAAAAGTGCACAATATAAAATATTAAAAACATTGGAAAATGGTACAATCACCTTAACTTTAAGCAATAAATTACAAATCTGAAATAACGTTTAAATATTTTCAAAGAATTAAGTTAAATTTACTTCAAGTATGGATTTCTTGAACCCTCAAACCGCAACCCAGCAGATTTCCTTCCAGTTTCGCATACTCCATAGAGCCACCCAGCGGAATTTCCATCAGTTGGCATCTATCAGCTTAATACCTATTATAATACACCCATTAACGATAGCAGCATCATTTGAATGTCTTTGGAAACAGGAGAAGTTTGCGAACATTGTTTGTTTTGTTTCTGAGAAGAAGGAACGGTGGAAAACAATTATAACTTCTATTTCTTTTTCTACACAATTTCTCATTTTTATGTAATTAAATGTTAATGTTAGTATTATTATACTCTAAATACGTACAAAATCAATATCTATGAAGTGTTTCTAGTGTCAGATGAAGTGTATTATAAGTGAACAGGGTGGCTCCTCACCGGGAATTTCGGGAAAACCTGGAATTATGCTTGAATTTCGGTAACCATCGGGAATGCTCGTCGAGCGAGACGAGAGTAATCTGGTGACGTCAGCAAGGTTCGGACTTCAGGGCTCCAGTTAAACTCAAGCGATAAGTTCGGGAAACCTAGTCAATCTTTGTATGATAAGACACAAGTAGACTCGGCACATTGATATGTTCAAAATAATACACATGGAATAGTTTGACAAAACGATTGCAACCGAAACAGTTTTGACGTCGAAACAGTTGAATGAAGCTGTTGCAGACAATATGATAGCTTCACCCACCGCATTTTGCCAAGACACGCAAATCAATCCAATGTCAAGCGTCACCTCTTAGTTTTGTTGACATTCTGTTGCAACTTACGCTGCAGGTTAAAGTTGCGACTAAACTTTGGGAGTTTTCGTTTTGTTCTATTGATATCCGATGGTGCTCACTGTTGTTGTCTGATCTAATGCAGCTAGCTATTTGCAAAATTTTGAAACGTTTTGGTGCCACATTATTGTTTCAATGAAACTGTTGCGCTTTTTAAATAACGAAAATACATCGACAACAGGCTGGGCTGATGCATTTGTTTTGTTTACGTTTACCATTACCGGCAACAAGAAGAGATAATGTGAACGGTAATTTTTCACCAGCGAAAAGTTACCGTTAATAAGGTTTTGTTAATTAACCTTCCAGTTTATTTATTCAGTTATTATCAATAAAATGCAGAATTACTTAAACAATTTATTGTTTATAAAAACATTAATATAAAGTTCATTATATGTTGTTTCAAGTGTGGAATATTTTGTGTTGTAGTTTATTGATGTAAAGGTCTAGGCCTACTAACTCTAAAATCGTAATTTTTGACAAATTGTTTTAGTTGTGTGTGAATTATCATTTATTAAAACCAACAAGGTTATTATGCAGTTTCTTGCCACCAAACAAAATTTGAAAACTACCTGAAATGGGTCAATAATTTACTAAAATTTTGTGAGAATTTTTTTATTCTGCGGAAATCGTTTTTACCGAACAATTCAAAAAAACTAATGTCACATTTTTTAGTATTTTTGATATATTTTCGTTAATTTAAATGATATTATAATCACTTTTTTTATTTTGATGTGTTGTTTTTGCGCTAAATACGAATTGTTTCTCTATTAAAAATTGAAAACTATTTTGGTCTATACAAATTATTTCTAGAGATATAACAGAAAAACTACTTTCGCGGCGATTGACAATTCACGATTAGCAATCATTATATACATCAGATTTTAACCACAAAAAACTGAATTCACGCATACTCCTGCCGGAATGACGGAGGTCAGGCACAATAAATTAATGCAAATTACGTCTATTTGTTGAGTAAAAAGTCATGATAAGTTCGGTTATTTTTGGTTAGGTCAGTAAAAAGTGTATTTTTCAGGCCGAAAAAATAATGTTACTGGATAACCCAATTATATATTCGTGATCAGCATAAAAACATTTTGCGGAAATTACGTATTTTATCATAAAATTCGGAAAACTAATATCACAACTTATAGTATTTTTGACAAATTTCTGTTAGTTTAAATAGTATTTTAATTAGTTTTTTTTTTAATTTTGATGTGTTTTTTGTACTGAATACGAATTTGGTCTATTACGAGTACCATTATTTCTTGAGATATAACGAAAAACTACTTTCGCAGCGTATCGCGATTAGCGGCCATTACGCGATCATTATATACAACAACTATTAATCACATAAACCAAATTCATCTATATTTCCGCCAGAATGATAGCCGCAGGTCGTCCCGGAGGCCAAACACCCGAATTTAACGCAAATTACGAATTTTTTTGAGAAAATAGACAATTAGGATAAGTTGGGTTATGTTTGGTTAGGTAAGAATAAAATGCATTTTTCAAGCTAAATAAATAATTTTACTGCAAACACAATTATACATTGGTGTTCAGAAAAAAAAGAAACATGTTAAATGGAAAAGAAATTTGACGGAAAACTATTTTTTTAAAGTGTTTGTTTTTCACTATCAGATAAAAAACTAGTTTTTTCGATTTTCCGTTAAAAAAGAATTTTCTGCGGATGAAATCAACCTCCTCAAAAAAAAAACTCGCATTTCACCACTTTTTCAACAAGAAATTGTATTTTCAGAGGTGACAAGAAATTGCATAGTTACCAAAATATGTAAAATGAAAAAAGTTGTCGAAAAATAAAGATTTTTTAAAATGTTGGTTTTTTTCACATACTTATCATATAAAAAACAAGTTTTTTTTCCAACTGATTGTGTTATTGATATAACAGTAATTAATTAAAGTTGGGCCTATCGCAAATAGTCCGTAGGCTTATTAGTAAAAATTGTATTAAAGTAAGTTAGGCATATCACTAGATTTTGAGCCTACTTATCAATGAAATAAAAAATTTTAGGTAACTGCTAATTAAACCTAGGATACTTATGCAATAATTCCATTTCTTTATGGCCTACAAGATTATTGACATGCCTAGCTATATAAAAGTGTTTTGAATGTATTGTACTATAATGAGTGATTACGTCGATTCAGAAATATTTTCCTCTGTAAGTGCGCCTTGAATTTTGTTTGAAACCTCTTGGGAAAAACCTTGAAGGATGGACGCAAAGAAGGACGTCACATTCCCTACACATGAATTGTGTGTCCTTCCTCCGTTTTGGCTTCAGTTTCGAATTACCACACACATGGCAATATCTTCGAGGTTTTTTATACTTTGGAGTGGGTGGTATGGGCAGTAAGAAATGTCTCTGGGTGAGTCTAAGGGGTGTTTCTCTATTCGAAGGACAACAACCTTTTGGATGTCATTGGAAGGCCTAAGTATGTCATTGGTTTGGTTAAACCTTGCAATAGGCCTAAAAGTTACATTTCTGTTATTTATACTCCTACCTTCATCAAATATATCGGGCATGCCCTCTGAAACAGTTGTAGGTCCATCTCCAGATGGGCCTGGAATAACGTTTTTATTTACTTCATTTATTGAACTGTTCACTGTTGAAGAAGAAATGTCCAAAATAAAATCACTCACCGTTATCAGATAGTTCACTTAAGTCATAACGACTAAAATACTCGTGGTTTTCATCAACACACAGTTTATGTTTCGCCATTTCACTTTGTTTACATTCAGCTACAATGCATTGGCAGCAAACAGCATAACAGAATTCGTGTCAGCTGGCGCGACTCAGAAATTAAATGCACACAGTGATGTAACCACCCTGAGTCAGAAACAAAATAGACTACGAGAAAGGCCGAAGTTTCCCGAATAGTTCCGTACCAAACACTAAGTAATACGATCGTCTATGACACTGCAGCGCCCGGAAATACAATTCCTATACACGTGCTCGCGTTTAAGCGAGCGTGACCCACGGGTGGGACATTGCGTCGCTCGCATACATGCGAGCGTGGTCGTTAGAGGTTAAAGGTGGTTACTATGACTATTTGGTTTTCCTAAACATTATAATATTTTAATTGCTAATTTCAGTTTTCAAACTGAATTTTCATTAGACAAGTTTAAGTTTTGTAACAGTGAAGAAAATCTATGAATTTCTTACAAAACTTTTGTTTACATGCTCCTCTTCCAGTTGACTCACAATTATTGAGCATGGGATGCATCATGCAATGAACATTTCTTCTGTAAAGGACTTTTTGGTCCACTTACTGACATGGCTCAATGGTTGCTATCGGCGTGAGGAACAGTTGAACTCAGTTAGTAACCAGACTACACTCATATCAAAATTCATATTCACCTTAACCCTCCCGATGTTAATTGTCGGTTACACGATAGCATTATGTGTATTATGGTTGTTAGTTGTCACAAAAATGACAACTACGTAACGGTCTGGTTAAACTACCAGAAAGACGTTACTAACAATAATATTGTTATGCATACTTGATATCATTTTAATCGTCATTTCTCCATGCATATCCCAATGTATGTGAGTAGATGGTTATTGTTTGTATGTGGAACATAGATTATCATATGATAATCTACAACATTGTAACAGCTACAGCTAGAACAGCTGGTGTGTACATTGTTCGATTTTCTCATTGTAGTTTTTTGTTTACGTAAATATTGTTTATATAAATGTGAATAACATTTACAACAAATTGGCTATTTCAGAATGTTTGCATTATAAAGATAAAAATTTCTCAAGGTAGCGTGGACTTGAAAATATTTGAAAAAATGATTTTCTTATCTTCTCTTGACATCAACATTTCAAAATATATAAATCCACTTATATTTTGCATATACACCTTCTGTATAACTTTTAAAATAAAATGGTGTATATTATGTTATACTTGTAATATTTTATGATTTTTTAAAATTTATCCTTACACAAGTGGCAAAAATGGCCTAACTTTATAGAAACATATAGTGAACAGTGAGACTGTTAAAATATGCACAATGTTGTGTCAGCCTCTCACATCTAACAATAAGAATTAATTACAAATGTGGTAATTTAAATTATTTAGGGAAGTTGATTCTAATTATTTCAGATGGCAATTTGCAGGGTTTTTCCTTATGTATACAGGTTGTTGTTAGAATATTTTGAGGTTATGGGACACTGCAAACCTAGGCCTACCCTTGTGTTGTACCCATGCTTATAAGTGGTAGGAAACCCATATTTCTTGACAAATACCACTGGGTAATAAATATAGATGAAAATAAGTACAAAACTCACACAACTTATATAATGTTTTAATAAATAAATGTACATCAATTCTCAAGTTATCACATCTGCTGCTAACAATAACACACCAAAGGTGTGAGCTCTTGTTCTTACTATTACATATCATTTTCTATGCATATAAATTCAAAGCACCAACTTAAATTTTAGACAAATAAAATAGTGATAAAAAATATTAAATACATTTTATTTCCATAAAAAGAATATTTGTAAGCAATAAACAGACTCAATCTTCAATACACAGTGAGTACATTCTCTTATTGAAAGGATGGCGGACGATGATGTTATCATCAATTAAGTTCATCACTGGTTTCAATTTTAAACTACGAGCTGGAATCTCAACATATTGTCCTTCTTTGCACTCCAAATTTTTTACAGATGCTTCAATTAATGGCTAAAATCAAGAAAAATATAAAACAATTACAATGAATTGACATTCAATAACACTAATACTTTTAAATATTTTGATAGTCTGTAAGTTAACATGTTCACCATGATGTGCGCCACCGATGGTACACGCTACAAATCTTTGAACAATCAAATAAGTGTAGTTTTATCAAGTGTACTATCATGCTAAAAAACGACGATGTTTTTAAGGTCAACAATTCAAATATTCAGTAATGTTTATACATTATACATTTTATATGATCTTTACACACGAGTTTGTTGAATGGTAATAATAAAAATCAAGTGTACCTGGAAAAAAAATGTTTCCAGTTTTTTTTATGGGAATCCTGCAAAGTGCCTTGACTTTTAACAAAATTCATTAAAATCTTTTTATTATATCAGACAAACTTATATCTTGTGGCTTACTTATTATAAAATAAAATGCTTGTTTTAACTATAATGTAGTTTTACATTATAAAAATCCTGGTAATAATTCACTGAAACATGCGCCCCACCGGTGGACATATATAGTCCATATTTAGAATAAGACACATTTAAGATATATACAACACTCAAATAAAACCTGGCTGCAGTATAGAACAAGTGTTGTTGCCATTGAAATGTGCGCTACAGGTGGCTCATGCCGGGGTTTTAAAAAGTTTGCCATGTACCACCGGTGGCGCACACCGTAGGTCTGTGAAGAAATATTTGTTATAACTAACAAGGCATCGTGGTGAACATGTTAAACCTATAATAGGCTGTGATTAAAAACATGAAAACGGCCCATCAATTAAAAACTTAATTTTAATAGTATCATAACTTAATAATATAAATAGGTTTTTATTTTAATTATTTTTCTAAAAAGGCTCATTCTTAACCTTACTCTGTCAATTCCCCGAAGACAGCGTAGACTAAGGGGAACTATTCAGACTGAGTAGAGGGAGCACTAGTACAATAATAGGTATGTAAAATATATATATCGTGTAAGTTTGCCAGAGAGCTCCGATTTTCTTTGTTTTTATGTAAGCTCAAGCCCTCTAAAATCCGATAGCTTGGTTGCTGTCTGTTGGCAGGTGGATTGGTTACCACCTGGAGTATTGCTATATTTACCAGCATATACATAGGGACAATCAACATCAACACACTCATCCAGCCAGGAAAACGTCACAACCTAGTCACAGAGCTAGAGAAAAAGAAAATAACTGTAACTCTTAGAGATACTTTCAGTACAAGAAACGATTTTTTTTATGTCTATCTACGCCAGTGGCAATTTTTTACTTACTGTAAAAAACGTTGTTATGGGAAACGGTCAAACCCATCAAGCAAATTTTAGTGGACCTCCAGGGATTTGAAACCATGACCCTCTGCTTAAGAAGCAGAAGTGATAACCACTAAGATAGCAAGAGGCCTATTTATTTACAGACCAAGACATAACAGATATGTAAGTTCCATCAGACTACGGAAGTTACCGCACATTCAAGAGTAAAACAAAAATAAATGGCAAGAGGAGCACCAATGTTTTAGGGATGGCACAAGTATTTATATTGGAGAGATAGGAAATCAACAAACTTACCTTAGAAGACAAGTCGACTAACACCAGAGTAGTAGTAACAAATACAAAAAAGTCACACAATCACGAATTTTCTGTACCACTGGCACTTTCTTCAGGTGAGTAGAGAGAGAGAAAGACACTCTCAATACTCACCTGAAGAAAGCGCCATGGTCCAGAAAATTTGTGATTATGTGGGTGCTTACTCTGAACCTTTTCAGGTTAAATCAGGGGTTCCTCAAGGCTCACTCTTGGGCCCCTATCTCTTCAATTTATTTATTAATGACATTGGTGAGGTTGTTCAGAGTAAGTTTCTCATCTTCACAGATGATATCAAACTTTTCAGTGCATTAAGGGATGCTGAGGGTGGTGAGGTCCTTCGACGTTCCTTGAATGAAGTGTCCAAGTGGTGTGCTAATAATAAGATGGAATTGAACACGTCCAAATGCATGGTTATATCTTTCTGTCGGGGTGGATCGGTCATTCAGTGCAATTACCAGTTACTTGGAACCATTCTGCAGCGAGTTGAGACAGTGAGGGATTTGGGAGTGCGACTTACCAGGTCATTGTCGCCAGAATGCCATATTGACGACATTTGTAAAAGAGCTAGCAGACTTCTTGGTCTCTTGTCTCATGCTGCAAGGAGTGGCCTGTCTGTGTATTCCATTACCATACTTTACAAATCACTTCTACGTCCCATCCTTGAATACGCTTCAATAGTATGGAAACCATACTACCTCCACCATATCATTCGTTTGGAAAGAATCGAAAGAAGATTCCTTAGGCTTGTAGGAACAAGACTGGATTTTACCTTTGCCGACGTAACCGTGGACCTTTTGATGGACCATTTTCATTTAGACACTCTTGAGGCACGTCGGGACCAATCGGACCTTGTTTTTCTTTTCAATCTGATTAGAGGTAACATCGACTGCTTGGATCTTCTGGCCAGGATTAACTTTAGGGTTCCTAGAACTACCAGATCAACAGATCTGTTTGTCCACATGCAGTATAGAACCAACTATCTGAAACTCGGACCAGTAGCTAGACTGCATCAACTTGGTAATTCAGTGCCAGAAGTGGTTGACTTCTTCTTCGACAGCCTCAAATCATTCAAGCAAAAATTGAAGAATTCATAGATATTGGCTTGTTGTTAGTCAATTTTTTACATTTGTTATATGTTGCCACGTTTATTACTAGTCATTTTGTATCGTTAAAATTGTTCTATACTCTTATACGTAAGTCTGCATGTAAATGGCATTGCCGTTGAGACAATAAAATAAATAAAATAAAATACTTTTGTATTTGTTACTACTACTCTGGTGTTAGTGGACTTGTCTTCTAAGGTATGTTTGCTGATGGCCTATCTTTCCATTGTAATAATTCCTGGCCTAGTGCCCTTTAACCTAATCTAAAATTCATACCCAAGTCAAAAAAGTAACACCCATAAACAATAAACTCATGACCATGAATTTCCAGAGCACTAACAGAAAATACACCATGATAAATGCACCAACAAAAAGAACCTAGAAGAAATAGAAAAATACAGGCAGACACTGAACAGAACCATGAACAATATACTGAAAAACACTAGTTGCCTTCAAAACAAAAACAAGAACATAATTGGAAATAATCCAGCACACATACACACCAACAAAAATTGTATGAGATCAGTACTATGTTGCTAGACATATGTCAGCAACACAACCTCAAAAAATATCAATAATCTCTCACAGAGGCACCTAAGAAACAGATGACAAAGATACCACCTATACAAAGACTAGGCAAATTCCAGCTTAACAAAATAGCGATCACATACAAATCAGAAACAAGTGCACGACGTACATTAGAAGTACGGAGAGGGGCCAACATACTCAGACCTCTCCTCACAAGAATAAAAATGAAATTCAAGAAAATACACCAGAACAACACACACAGAAATTTAAAACCAAAATGATAAAACAATCCAGGAACTACGGAATACGGGGGAAAGAACAAACAAATAACTGGGAAAAATTCAAGAAGGTAATAACTGAGAAAGCCAGAAATGATATCACTAAATAATGTTTTCAAAATAAGATAATAACAAGTTTGAACAAACATATGGTAAATGATTTCTAATACTGTATATTTGTATAATCTTTAGTAAAAATATTGACAGTAAACAACAGTTTTGAATAGGCCTACTTCCATTATTTATTAAAGATGAATTAGATTTGTTTATAGTTTCCTAGACATTTAAATGTTATGAAAATTAAAAAGAGTTTAGTATTTGTGAAATTTATTGGCTGATATTATGGTTCATTCTTAAGAAATGTTCAGTAACAGCTGACTAAAAATGGTTCATAGCAATAAATGTATATAAAAAAGAATACTTTATATTAAATTTATGAGGAATATGTTAGGGAAAATAAATGAGTTAATTTTTGGAAAATCATTATGTTCTTTAATAAAATTTTTATCAGGATAAAATATAATACTATTGAAACACTTTATTAATTTAGTTCAAATTAATGATGCTACAGTATGAATGTGTTATTTCAGCCCGTAGTATGAATAACTTTTGAGATTTCCTTATTTTAAACGTGTTATTTTAAAACAAACTGATTACTTACACGCATTGATGAAATAAACTCCGTTTTAGATTTTTCACCAAAAAGCACATTTAAGACTGTAGCCTGTAACAAATTTCAATCAATTAAATATCTTATTAGATAATCTGGTTAACCCTCCAAGTGATATCGGCTCGGTCCGAGCCGTTAATGACCCCCTCTGAATCGATAACGGCTCGCTCCGAGCCGATCGCGAAAAGCACCGCAAACAAATAACTAAAATCGGAAATCAGTTATATTTTATACTAAAATGTTCAGAAAGAGTTCCTCTTTATGATACACTATGTCAAACGTTTTTCAAATACGCGGGAAAAGTATTATTGATTATTTACGATCAGCTGGTTCCCGCGCTCAGTCATTCGTGTTCTGTGACAAAGCGTCGTATATCAGTGTTGTTTATTATTCCGTTTGAAGGTTATATTAGTGCGTTTAGTTGTTTTATTTAGTTTGTATGTTTGTAAATATTGTTATTATTTGTAAATATGAGTCAACTAAGCCGTTTGAACCACTTCTGGAGACCTAAAGGAACTAAAAAGAGAAAGGCACCTGCTGTAGCGGAGTCAGATTCGGAATAAGGGATATTTATCCTCGTTATTCTATGTAAATATAGTTATAATTTGCAAATTGCTGCAAACAGTATTTTATTCGGTTTTTAGAAACATTTACAAGTGAAAATAAAGTTTTACAATCTTATATAAATATTAGGCCTATAATGGAACTTTATAATAACAAATACACTTTTCTGAAATTTCTGCTTTTTTATGCTAGTACAAAAACATTTTCTATATGACTTTCTTATATACTACAACATATAAACTGTGAGTGTTATATATTTTTGTGTTCAGAACTAAATTGTGTAACTTTTGTATATAATGGATTTTAAAAATGTTTCCATAACAACTATAATAAATAGACTCAAAAACAAAAAAATATTTTTGAGAACATTTTTTTTCAAGGTCATCCAAAGTTTCTCAAGATAAGAAAATTTTTGGTAAGTTTTTCTTTTTCATAACCATTTAGTACATATTATTTAGAACATTTTGATGTGTAATACGTCATATTACAGGTATATTTAAAATTTTTTATGAATTTTATAAAAAAACACTGCGCGATGCCTAAAACAGGCCTATCACTGAAGAGTAAAATACGTATCACTTGGAGGGTTAATGGACTAAAATATTAAGCTCACACATTATAGGTAATATATTATTTATTTACTTTGGTAAACAAAATATTATGGTATTGGAATATTGGAAAGGAGATGAAGATATTGATGTACAAGTTGGTACCAATCTTTTTGTATGGAGTGGAAACATGGACATGGGGACAAAAGTGATTTAAGCAGATTACAGGCAACAGAAATGAGATTTTTAAAGGAAATATAGAAGATTAGCAAAAGAGATATAATAAGGAATGACATAGCTAGAAAGTTGAAAATGGTAAGACACAAAGTCCTACAAGACACAATGGAAAGAAGAAAAGTGGACAGAGGCTGTGAAGAGGATGGGAAATTGACTGCCAAGAACAGCCCTGTGAAAGTGGGAAAAGACCGAGAGGAAGATGGGAGGAGCAAGCTGGAAAGATTTGGAGAAAAGAGGAATAAAAAAAAAAAAAAAATAGGGGAGTGACAGACAAAAATTGAAGAGACAAATTCAGACAACTCGTGAAAATGGAAATTTCAGAGTGGTGATGATAATATTATTTATTACATACATGAGACACTGCTAATAACTAGTTTAAAGTTACAGTAAATATAAGCACTTTGTTAAAAATGGCATCAGTTGGATTTGGAAAGCTGTGGATGCTGGGTACCAAGAATCACATATGTTTCATAGGCCAACTACAAAACTAATAAAAGACCAAGAACTACAAAGCTGTCAATGTTGTCGGTTGTGACCGAGTCATCTGTTATGTGTGGTTAACCTTATCATTTTCAAGTTAAGAGATAACAAATATTGAATATTTTTGACTGCTTAGAATGAACCAAAATGAAACAGGAACATTTCTCGATCAGTGACAATACTAATGCTAAGTAACAGCTAATGAAAATAATTTTGAATAGTTCTAAAAGTGAAGTAGTTCTAAATTAAAATATTATTTATTTTATGAAATGTACTTCTGATAGGTACAACAAACATCACCATTAGATCAACATTAAAAAAATAACTAAAACATTAGAGTCAACTTGAATTTCATTTCACAGAATAAGTTGAAATGATTAACTAAAATACAATGTATTTGTAGAAAATCAGCTTTACATATAAACTTATTTCTTAGCTCTCTATTTTAATCATATATATCTATATATATATAAAAGGCAAAGCCCTCACTGATTGACTCACTCACTCATCACTAATTCTCCAACTTCCCATGTAGGTAGAAAGCTGAAATTTTGTACACTGTTTCTTTAGAACTTAAATAGGACAACTAAAGTATTTTCATCTTGATAAAGTACTCCTAAGGGGTATAAAGCACCCTTAAAAGATTGGTCCATAAGGATAACATTTGGTTAATTTTAGTAAATTAATAACAGCTGTTTTTAAATAAATAAAAAATTGTATTTTGAATGTTTGACATGATACTATTGATGTATTTTTAATACTATACCATGAATTTAATCTTCGGCTGTTAAACAAAATTGAAATCAAACCCAAGTGATACCATTGGGTATTTATACTAATAAATATTTAGCATCACAAGTAGTGTGAGATACTGTAAATAAATTTACCGGTAATATTGTGATTTTACTATGTACAGTTAATGGACTATTATTTGTTGTCAAAAGTCAAATGCCGAGGTGTATCGAGTTCAGGGAGCATCAGGGTTGGCACGTGAAGCGTGCAGGGGTGTCTCCTCTATAAAATGCAAAGCCCTGGATGACTCGCTCATCACTAATTCTCCAACTTCACATGTAGGTAGAGAGCTGGTGACATTTTGTACACTGTTTTTTTAGTCTTAAATAGGAAAATTTGGCAGTTTTCAAGCCGGTATCTCCGTCCCACAGGCCTTCAAAGTTAATACATTATGCTTATGATGAAAAAATTAATTGAAAGAATTAAATACAAAAATTAAACAATTAACAAAAAGGAATATTTACATTAAAAGTAGGTAGTCTTATGAAATCATCTAATTTATTTTAAAATAAGAAACTACTGTAACAGCCTTTTTTCAATGGTTTATTTATGTTTTTAGTTATTCAACAAAATATTATGAGTGACCATTCACTACATATTTATATTTATTTTAAATTGTGTTTTATTTGTCCGCTTGTATATTTTTATATCAGTTATTTATCAATTTATTTAGTTTTATAGCTAGTTATTTTGAAATGGATATAGTATTGAGTGATAATGGACAATCAGGAACTGCCCTTCGTTTGGTTCCCATGCCTCCTGATAGTTCATGCCTATTTCAAGCAATTTATTAATTTATTCATGGACGTAATTCGAGTGATAGTAGTTTTTATATGAGAAGAAGAGTGGTTGATTACGATTTAGCTAACTGGTAGTCATGTTCCTAAAAATAAACTTGATCCGAAATTAAAACGGTCTAAGTAGATGACATCTTCACGAGACATTGATACTTCCAAAATTACTACTATTAAGCCTGAATGTGTTTCAGCAGCGCAAGGAGACCCTGAAGCAACGCAAAAACAAAACAAAAATTCTCAATCTGAGGATATTAGCCTAAGTATTATTACGAGAAGGAATTATGTTATTCAAGATAAAAAGAAGCAAAAACAAAAAGCTAAGCACTGAGAAAGATTTAGTTATGTGCCACGTTTAAAACAACTGCGTGAGGCGAAATACAAAAAAAGCGAACCTGGAAGTGAATAGAGCTACTGTTGCAAAATATACACAGGAAAATCCCGAAGTGCACAGAACTGCTGTTGCAAAATACACGCAGGAAAATCCTGAAGTGCACAGAGCTTCTGTGTCAAAGAATGATAAAACCCACCAAAAACGGCTTCAGCGGAAAAGGTAAGTGTTAATGGACTTTATGATATATATTGGTATTCAGAATTGGTATTCAAAAGAAAATTCTGGATACCAATATGATCTGACTATATGCTATGAATCAGATGACATTGGATCATTGACAGAATCAGAAGACATCAGACAATCAGATCAGAAGACATTGGACAAATGAATGTAGTCTGTAATTACTGTAAGGCGGTGAATTCAAAGGAACGTGTTGCAGCTGTGGAAAGGTTGATCTAAATTGCCCAAAAATACAACCTTGAATTGTTGGCCATCACCCTAACAGTGAACATTTCTTGAATAACTCCAGAAAATATAATAGTGCCTTTCAGATGACTTCATTTGGAGGAAAACAAATTGTTCAAGATGGCTTTATACCAACTTTTAAGTTGCAAGATCAGGTGTACCATTTGAGTTTACTTTCTCCAACTGACGATGATTACCAGTTTTTGCAGCTTTATTTCATTTGTGATTACTGCAAAGAAACAAATTACTGCTGCAATAAAGTTCCAGGCATCAAACCAGAACTGGTCAATTTGTTACAAAATATGCTTCACAAGTGTAACATTTATGTTATGTATTTCAAGTGTGCAGTAGAAAATATGACTGAAGAAAATAAGCAATTTAAGGTTGTAATTCATGCCGAACAGAAACCTGATAAAACACACAGGGACAGGTATAATGAACCAATCGCAGAAGTTGGTGCAGTGATTGTTGGCCAAGAATTTAATAAAAGGGACATTGTACTGAAAGGTAGAGAAGTAAGCTTCATTAGATATGTGAAACACATAGAGCCTACGATGCTTTGCTATGTTGTTCTGTTATGGCAAGGATGGCTATTCATTCAAATAATTCCCAAACTGACCCCAACACCCAGTGTCCATTGAGGAAGACAGAGTCCGCAGCAAGCTTTTACTCTTTCAGGTTAGATTCGTTGTAATGAAATCAACTATTTGCTTTACTTCCATGGATAACTGCACCAGTTTTTGGTAGACATATACGCCAAAACTGAAACAGAATAGCTAACTTCATTAGAAACAATAAAACAAAACCTAGATCTGAAAGTTATATCCATCTTAAAGATGCAGAATTCAAAGCTGACACAAAACCAGAAGACCTTGGACAAGTAGCGATCTTGCCTTCCACGTTCACTGGAGGAGCACGATACATACATGAGCGAACACAAGACGCTGTGACTTACGTGTGACACTATGGAAGGCCATATCTCTTTATAACATTCACGTGCAATCCAAAGTGGGATGAAATAAATTAAGGCATGTTAATGAAGCAAAAGCCTCAAGACCTCCATGATCTGATTAGCCGTGTCTTTCACCTTAAAGTAAAAACCATGATACATTTACTTACCTAAGCTAAAATTTTTGGGCCTAGCTTATGTTTTATGTATAACGAGTGACAAAAAAGAGAACTACCACATGCCCGTAACCTTCTTTGGCTAAAGAATAAAATAAAACCAGACAAAATCTATTATGTCATATGTGATGAAATCCCAGATCCCCAAAACTTCATGACATTTTGATATCCACAATGATTCATGGTCCCTCTGGTACCTTTAACAATAAGTCACCATGTATGGATAAGGGATGTGCAGGAAACAATACCTGCGGTCACTTCTTAAGGAGGCTCAGACTGTGAAAAAGGATTTTTTGAGTTGTGTCAGCATGATGATTTTACCACAGGTCTTCTTTACAGTTAGGTCCCAGCATACTATTTCTGGAGATCAAACAATTTTGTAAGACGGAAGCAAGGAGTTACTGTTCCCGGCCAAATAGGGATAAAAAAGACCATGTTTTGGGCAGAGTATAAACAGTTCACCCAAACAATGTTGAGTGCTACTACCCACGTATTTTATTACATGAAGTAAGAGGGCCGACATCATTTGAATATCTTAATTGGTCGGTAGCGTAGTTGGTTCAATCCCAGCTTCATGTGCTAAAGGTTCTCAGTTCGATCCCAATCAGAGTCAATACATTTTGAGAAGGATCAGCTGATAACCACCGGCTGTTCATTTGTCATTGGGCTATTAATTAATGACACTTTCTAAGGAATAGTCGGCCTTAGTTTGTAACAATGACTACATTCGCTCATTTACACTCATCACACTCATTCGAAATCCATATTCGCCCATATCTTGACGATCGTCGTCTTATGAATAAATAAATAAAATAAATAAAAATAAGACTGTTGGGGATACAGTGTATCCAACCTTCAAGGTTGCTTGCAGCGTGCTTGGTTTGCTCGAGGATGATATACTCTGGGACCACGTGCTTGAAGAAGCAGCTCTCTTAGATTCTTCAAGTACGATCCGTCTGCTCTATGCCATGATGATTGTGTTCTGCCAGATTTTGAACCCTCTCCTTATTAGGCAAAAGCATCAAGAGAGTTTATCTCAGGATTTAATATGTCAAATGGAGAAGGGATGTAAAGGCATAAACATACAGCACCTTACTGGACTTATAAATAACCACTGTTTGGCACTTATTGAGGACTTATCCTTTCGATGGGTTGCTAATGTTAATAACTACGTTCATTAAGTAATTAGACGTAGTTATTAAGAGTGTACATAGTTGTAGACATAGTTGTTAAGAGTAACGTAGTTATTCTGCACCTCAGGCTTTGCAGAATACATACAATGCCTGAGGTGTCTGGTAATGTATTAAATTACATCAACAGAGATTACGCCCCTCAGCTAGCTTATGATGCTGCAGAACTTAGCTTATGATAAACGCAAGGAAACTAAATGATGACTAAAGAGTGGTGTACGATATAGTTAATTCATCGATAACTTCCAGCACTGGTAAATTATTATTCCTTGACGCACCCGTATGAACTGGGAAAACCTTCCTCAAACTTAATACTTGCCAATGTCAGATCAGAGAAGAATATTGCAGTTGCTGTTGCTTCGTCTGGAATTGCAGCCACACTTTTGGCCACAGTCTCCATTTTCTAATATTTCGAAGCAAAGCAACGTGGCTGCAGTTCTAAGAGATTGTAGATTAATAGTGTGGGACGAGAGTACCATGTCACTGAAGTGTGCCGTTGAATCTCTGGATAAAACCTTAAAACATATACGAGATGACAGTCTCATGAGGGATGCAACTGTTTTACTCGCCGGAAACTTCAGTCAAACCCTTCCTGTTGTGCCCAGTGGAACCCAAGCAGGCAAGGTGAAGGCTTGCATTAAATCCTCATACTTCTGGAAAAAATGAGGTAATATCACTAAGAGTTAACATGAGGGTCCACTTGAAAGGAGATAAGAATGCAGGAGAGTTCGCAGATCTACTGCTGGCAGATGGCATTTTTTAAGAAAAAATGAAGGATAAATAGTAATACCAAAACAACTCTGAACCGTAATCTTTGATTTACATTGCCTAATAAAGATGGTTAATTTACCCTGACATAAAAAATATCTTAAACAAAGGCTTAACTTGGTTAAATGAGCGAGCCATTTTAACTCCCAAAAATGAAATTTCAGCAGTAGTTAACAACCTGCTTTTGCAACAGTTTTTGAGTGAGACAAAAAATTATAAGTCAGTTGATTCCGTTTTGAAATGGAAGATGCAGTCAACTATCCTAAAGAATTTCTTAATACACTAAATCCACCAAGAATGCCTAACCACAACCTTATACTTAAAGGTGGAGCACCTATTATGCTATTTATTAACCTCCATCCACTAAAACTGTGCAATGGAACAAGGTAGTTTGTTAAATCCCTGAAAAATACTGTAATTGAGGCGGTTATTCTGACTGGATGTGGAAAAGGCGTATCTGTTATCCCTCGAATCTCATTAATTCCAACTGACATGCCCCTTCAGTTCATAAGGATCAAATTTTCGGGAAGAGTTTGTTTTTCCATGACAATCAATAAGGCTCAAGGAGAGTCTTTGAAGCAAGTCGAAGTAAACCTAAAAGAAGACTGCTTCTCCCATGGCCAATTCTACGTCTGACCATTCTTAAGCCACAGGGATGCAAAGCAAATGTTGTTTATAAGGAAGTGTTTCAGAAGTGAAGCATTTAAAATTATTGTCAAATACAAAGGGGCTTCAGAGTTTTAACCTTGGTCTAATTCTAAAATTTCAAAATAAATTGTTCATTATTATTTATTTCTATTTGTGAAACCTTAGTTCAACCCATGCGAAGAACGGGCACAACAGCTAGTATACACATATATATATATAAAAAATGAAATACACTAGGGGACACCCCTGCACGCTTTGAGTGCCAACCCCAACGCTCACTGCACTCGATACACGTCAGCATTCAGCCTCAGCATGTGACTTTTGACTACAAATAATAGTAGATCAACTGTATAAAGTAAAATCACAATATTAAATTTATTTACAGAATCTCACTCACACTACATCGTTGCTACATATTTGTTAGTATAAATACACAATGGTATTACTTAGCCTATTTCAAAAGTGTTCATTTAATTTGTTATTGTTTAACAGCTGAAGATTAAACTCATAGTATAATACTAAAAATGCATCAATAGTAGTATAATGTTAAACATACAAAATAAACATGTTTATTTATTTACAAAACAGCCGTTATTAATTTAATAAAATCAACTCAATGTTATCCTTATGTGACGAGACCTCCTCATTCAGTCAGAATAATAATTAATTAATAATACTTTTTCAGCGAAGTTCTTTTAAGATTAATTAAAGTGTTCTAGTAGATTTCGTTAAACATACATTTCCCAAAATTGTATCTTAGCGACCACGTGGGCTACTCAGTCCACGGCAGAAGCTAAGGTCGTTCGCCTGACTGCATTGTCATCACCGTGCCAATCGTATGATCCGATCAGACCAATCACCAATCGGCATGCGAACGCATGGAGGTGGCCAGGAGGGGTGAACTCTGGCAGATCTCGAGGAGTATGAGTTATGTCTTTGTCGGCTCTTGGCTAATAGTAATTATCAGATATGTTTAGGTTACCGTAGTTAGACGATACGGGTCGTTGGGATTTTGTTCATTTTACAATATAATATTATGTACTGAATCTAATATTATGGATTGTGGTTCTTGTAAAATAAATACAAGTGACATTTACTGGAAGCCGCAGTTGTTTTGCTCCTTCCGTGACCACATGGTGCATCCGTAATGAAGTATGTAAGGGTCTGTCCCCTTTAATAAGTGACAGTTTCTATTTCTGGAGACAGCGTATTTGTACTACTGCGTCACTTATGGAACAATGTTTTAAGGCTGGTTTCTACCCCTTAGGAGTACTTAATCAAGATGAAAATACTTTAATAGTTGTCTTATTTAAGACCTTAAGAAATAGTGTACAAAATTTCAGCTCTCTACCTACATGGGAAGTTGGAGAATTAGTGATGAGTGAGTGAGTACACGAGTCAACCAAGGCCTTTTATTTATAGATTCATCTTGTTCTTTCCTCCTAATTTTTATATCTTTATTTCTTTTATCAAATGAGTATATGTTAATAATTGTAAATTTTTCTTTAAACCAGTTTTAAATTCATCTATATTATTTTCTAGAAAACATTTTCTTGAATGATTATAAAGTATATAAAAACTTTGTTCCCATGAACTTTGTTTTTTTTTTTTATATATAGGCCTATGTATAATTTTCCAAGTTTTGTAGTTCTGCTTATCTGCTTACTAGACTCTTAAATGTACGGTACGAATTGATAAATTTTGACTAATGATTAATCTGACAATTTTTAATGTAGATAACAGTTTCAAAAACAGTCAACAGTTCCTCTTAGAGACTATATCATAGTAGGAGAAGACGACCCCGTCATAGTAGGTCAAAACTACATAATATAAAATATGGTTTTAAAGAATCAAAATTTCACTGGGTCCAAATAGGCTAAAACAATGAATTAATAATGCTAGGGGACATTTTCCAAAATATAAATATTCTTGACACTACAGGGTGCTTTGCATACAAAAGTACTATCATTGCAAAAGTAACTATCATGGCTGCCTGTTCATGCAACAGTGTTAGATATTAGACGTGCAGTTTACTTAGCTAGTTCTTATTTCAACTAACACATTAGTAGCCAATAACTATTACATAAGGTAAGAAACGTTGGCATTTAAGTTTGTAACTAGTATAGTGCTAAACGATAATGCTGTTAGTTTACAGTATAATATATAAGATTAAAAAAACAACATTGGTATTCCATTAAATCTTATATACTTGTTGGTTGAACAAAATTTAAAGTTTTAATAAAATTTTTTAATAAGGCGATAAAATGTTTTAATAAGTTCGTCAATCCAGAAATATTTTTAAATTTTTCCTAGGAACCCATTTTATTCTGTTGATGAGTCTTTCTCAAGTTGAAGCTGAATGTTGATAGCAAACATTACAAACATTATAAAACACATCTTAGGTGATAAATATTTTTATTATAGCAAGCCTTCGTTCCAATAACATCTGTATTGTGTGTAAATATATGCTATCATCTGTAATCATGTACTTAAGTTAGTTATATTTGTAGCATATTTATATTACCTGGTCAAAGGCTAAATATGCACTTCACTCGATATACACCTTGTCAATAAGCACTACATGGCCTTACAACAAATAAAGAATTGAAATGTTGAATAAGCACATAATAATGTATTAAATAGCTAATAACATATTAATGAACATATGTAAATATATATTACCAAATCTTTCTTTGCCCTTTCAAACTGTGCGTTTACTTTTCTTAATTCATTTTCATTGTTTTCTTGATCATCTTTTTCTAATAATTGTGAAAATGTAACAATTTGTGAATTGAGCCTGAAAAAAATAATTAAAGCATGTTTTAACATAGTAACATTACATTACAAACAAAATAAGACAGAACAAAGTCTTTCAAAATGTTCTGCAAACTTCCAATAGGCAAGCATTAAATATTCTAAAAAATTAGGGTAAACACTAATTTGTACTGTTTAGATGTAATATCACACATCTGACAAAACTGATACTTGCAATGCACTCCGGAGGAGTTATCACAATCAAACCAAATTCTAACATATAACCAAAAAACATGAAACTATATAAATACAGCACTCAATTTATGATACTCCAGATCTGGCTACCTCAGTAAGTTTGGGGTTGCCATTGAAGCTGCATTGTATATGTACAACCCCGAAATCCCAATTAATTAGGAGGGTAGATATAGACTCCTTACACCATTTTGACAAATTAGAACACCATTGTGGTTGAGTCACTGAGCAATTAACCTTACGTCGCTCCCTCACCCTTCGGTCTCAGATTGATGTTATTAATGCATAGACAGTGCCATTGTCTGAGTTGACACACTAATCTGCTGTACAGTTCATTATACAATGTTTACTCACTGAATTTTTGTTAAGTGTTGAAGAATAATATATAACAGAATAACAATATAAATGTGCGGGGATGAAATAAAAACACTTGCCAGCTGAGAAACGAACTATGTGCCATGTGATTGTTTCGTAAGCTATAAAACTGATCAAATGTTGACTTTCCTACCATCTAGCAGATATCAGATCAACTATAATCACCTTGAAACAATATAAGGACCAATTTGTACATTATGATACATCATAAACATGACACCAATACTAATTTGGACACAGAGACAAACCGCATATGGTGTGACTCTACTGTCCTTGGGCCAGTGGCCAGTCACAACCTTGAGCCGCAATTTTAATCAAAGAGTTAACAACTATATTTAGTGAGGATGGATGAAATCAACACTGAATCATTTTGACGACAAAATGTGACATCAGAGAGAATTCCTACTTACTGAGTTGATTCAGTTTTCAATTTTTTCATCTGTTCTTTACGCTGTAAGACTTCTTGCTCTGTTTCGCTGTTCTGTTTATTGATCAATGTTGTTAATCCTTCGTAACTCTGTATCCCGTATTTTGGAAAACCTGCAATCAATAAGAATGTATAAACATTAGTTGTTTACAAATTCACAAAACATGGCTTATACATAACTTAATCCATTATATGTACAACTGACTGAAATTGAACATTTATTTTCGATTCAAAGTTTAAAAAAATGCATTACATATTTCGTCACAAGAGCAAGCGTATTTCATTGCCGTTAGATATGCACCCGACAAAAATCTAATGTATTATGCAATCTGTTTACTTTTAATAGTGGCAAGTGCTAAAAGTGACTACTGTTGTGAACAATGGAGAATAGAAAACTAAATTGTGAAGGGAAGTGTATCATAAACACTCAGAATATAAAGATAAATGAAAATACTAACTTAAAAATAATACATAAAGTGAACTACACAATTACTTAATTTGTAATATTCTGAACAATAAGCAGTATAGATAAAAGTCACTGCTATAACTGCATACCAATAAGGCTATCCTAACTGGCTAAAAGTTTCAAACAGGTAATAACTGGCTGGTAGGTAATCAAATTGGTAGTTAAACAGTCAAAGTGTGTATATATTCAAAACGAAATCTACTGGCTGCACATCTAGGACTGTGATAAACTACTTATACACACACATTCCTTTCCCTTACTTAACTGTAGAGCTCTTCCACATTAATTATCTTTGTCATTCTACTACTGTATCTGAAATTGTATTTTGTGTTGTAACCCAGCTACTTGGGGACAAAGTGTTTAGGAGATTGTAGGCTCAATAGTTGCCATAATCGTGGACAGTCTGGATTGTCCATGTTGGATGGTAGTCAAGGTTCAGATGTTGTGTAGGGAAGAGAAGTGAGTGTCAGGCTTGTCAGTTAGCTGAAAAATCAGACCAAAACTATGTGATTCGGATTCCATAGTCTACTAGAGATGGTCCTACATGCTAATACAGCCGTGGTTTGTATAAACTTGTTTTCGTTAGTTACCAGCTTGACTGTCGACTGGTTTAGTAGTTAGAAATTAGTAAAATTATCATCTGTTTTTCCAAACATCTAACTTAAACTGCTCTCTCTGTTCCTAAACGTGTTGTTACCATCTCAACACCTCCATTTGTAAGAACATGGTAGTTGTTAGGGGAAACTATTGAACAGTCATCTGAGACATCATTAGTACAGTACACCTCCATTTGTAAGAACATGATAGTTGTTAGGGGAAACTATTGAACAGTCATCTGAGACATCATTAGTACAGTACACCTCCATTTGTAAGAACATGGTAGTTGTTAGGGGAAACTATTGAACAGTCATGTTACCCCTCTCATCTGAGACATCATTAGTACAGTACACCTCCATTTGTAAGAAAATGATAGTTGTTAGGGGAAACTATTGAACAGTCATCTGAGATATCATTAGTACAGTACACCTCCATTTGTAAGAACATGGTAGTTGTTAGGGGAAACTATTGAACAGTCATGTTACCCCTCTCATCTGAGACATCATTAGTACAGTACACCTCCATTTGTAAGAAAATGATAGTTGTTAGGGGAAACTATTGAACAGTCATCTGAGACATCATTAGTACAGTACACCTCCATTTGTAAGAACATGATAGTTGTTAGGGGAAACTATTGAACAGTCATCTGAGACATCATTAGTACAGTACACCTCCATTTGTAAGAACATGGTAGTTGTTAGGGGAAACTATTGAACAGTCATGTTACCCCTCTCATCTGAGACATCATTAGTACAGTACACCTCCATTTGTAAGAACATGATAGTTGTTAGGGGAAACTATTGAACAGTCATCTGAGACATCATTAGTACAGTACACCTCCATTTGTAAGAACATGATAGTTGTTAGGGGAAACTATTGAAAAGTCATCTGAGACATCATTAGTACAGTACACCTCCATTTGTAAGAACATGGTAGTTGTTAGGGGAAACTATTGAACAGTCATGTTACCCCTCTCATCTGAGACATCATTAGTACAGTACACCTCCATTTGTAAGAACATGGTAGTTGTTAGGGGAAACTATTGAACAGTCATGTTACCCCTCTCATCTGAGACATTATTAGTACAGTACACCTCCATTTGTAAGAACATGGTAGTTGTTAGGGGAAACTATTGAACAGTCATGTTACCCCTCTCATCTGAGACATCATTAGTACAGTACACTTCCATTTATAAGAACATGGTAGTTGTTAGGGGAAACTATTGAACAGTCATGTTACCCCTCTCATCTGAGACATCATTAGTACAGTACACTTCCATTTAATTGCCATTGCAATGTTGAATGCTTGAGGCCATCGGGGTTGAAGTGACACTTGATTCATCAGCTTCATTTTCCTCCTTGATGATCTTCACATTATGAGATACAGCCTGAGGTTGTCAGACGATGTTCATCCTCATCTATTTCACAGTTGTTTGTAGAAGATGGTCTAAGTAATTATATATATATATGTGTGTGTGTGTGTGTGTGTGTGTGTGTGTGTGTGTGTGTGTGTGTGTGTGTGTGTGTGTGTGTGTGTGTGTGTGTGTGTGTGTGTTGACCAAGACATTGACAAAACCTCATTGGTGATGAATATATGTTTTATTCACCTTTTTGTTGGCAAATAGCAAATTCATTTTTTATTGAATCTTGCACAGATTTCTGTACAAACTTTAAACTGATCAAGTTCTAGCACTGAGTTGACTGTTAACTCAAAGCTGTGGAAACTTAGTAGTCCTTTGCCATAAGTCTTTACTTATAGTTAGTTTCAAAGGTATTAAAAGTTTAATCCATTCTAAAGAATTTTTCTTTTCATGTTAAATTATTTGTTTTCCTTGACAAGTAGTATGTGATACACAGCATTTAAGGGATTACTGTCATAAATGGATTAAAATTGAAACAGTCGAAGATGTAATTCATTTCACAAAAAAGTGAGCTGTCTTCACAGCTTCTTTTGGTAGCTATCCAGTTTCCACTGCCATTAACATAGCTGCTTCAACACATTTATTGAAATTCTACAATGCTTATATCAAAATGGTTTGGACTCCAGTGTTTTGGAGTTATTTTACAAACAGCTCAACACATCAATAGAGTACAGTTGTAAAAGGTATTTCCATGATGCCTGGCTACCATCAAACAAAAGGCTGTTTTTGACATATTTCCTCAAGTGGGTGTACCATACATAATAAATACCTTTTGATCTGAATGCATAAAATAGGTTTTGGCTAAGTAACATTAAGAATGAAAGCTGCTCTGACATTGTTTATGCCACTATTGCTAACAAGTGCTCTAATGGTCATACCAATTGCAGTCAGCACTTCTTTCAGAAGCTTGAAAACTTTGTGTCCTCCAATAACAGTTCTTTTAAGGAAGTATGCAAATGGCATTTTCCAGTGATTATAGAAGCCTCTAATTATTAAAAAATGAGAAGCAATCACACTTTGCCTCACCAGTGAACCGAGGTCTCCAAACCCCTTGTTAATTTTATGTTTATGATTGTGCCATGAGCAATTTTTTATTGATATTTCATCGAAAATCAAAACAACCTTTTCCATGTCACTTGATGACTACAGTAACCTTAGTTTGCAGTTGATCTACAATCTCAGTTGACAGTCATTGCATCAAGTTAGTTACACCAATCATCTTAAATATTATAACTTAATTATTAACTTAAATATTATTTAACAAATGTACAGTGGTATTGATCCACCTGCCCATCCATACATGCACAGTAGTATTGACCCTCCCGCCCAACCATACACGCACAGTAGTATTGACCCTCCCGCCCAACCATACACACAGTAGTATTGACCCTCCCGCCCAACCATACACACAGTAGTATTGACCCTCCCGCCCAACCATACACACAGTAGTATTGACCCTCCCGCCCAACCATACACACAGTAGTATTGATCCACCTGCCCATCCATACACGCACAGTAGTATTGACCCTCCCGCCCACCCATACACACAGTAGTATTGACCCTCCCGCCCAACCATACACACAGTAGTATTGACCCTCCCGCCCAACCATACACACACAGTAGTATTGACCCTCCCGCCCAACCATACACACAGTAGTATTGACCCTCCCGCCCAACCCATGCATGTACAGTAGTATTGACCCTCCTTCCCGCCCATACACGCACAGTAGTATTGACCCTCCCGCCCGCCCATACACACACAGTAGTATTGACCCTCCCGCACAACCCATGCATGTACAGTAGTATTGACCCTCCCGCCCGCACATACACGTACAGTGGTATTGACCCTCCTTCCTGCCCATACACGCACAGTAGTACTGACCCTCCCGCCCACCCATACACGCACAGTAGTATTGACCCTTCCGCCCGCCCATACACGTACACTGGTATTGACCCTCCTTCTAGCCCATACAAACACAGTAGTATTTTTGAACTGTGTTTGTACTACATCAAAAATACTACTGTAAATTTTGTAAAAATTGTAGTAGAATTTGGCAACTGAAACCTCTTGTCTATTTTAAGGATTTTAAAAAGTGACAGCTTGATAATACTTTCTTATACTATGACCCCTGCCTGTTGTTTTTATGAAGTACGTTCATAAAATAGGGAGTTTTGAATGCTGTGCTAATTATATATGTTAGGGTATTGGTGAGGAAAAGTTGTCATGTATTCTAAAAAGGTACTAAGCCTATCATTTTTTAAATACACAAAAGGGGGAATTGTTTATTTTGAACTGTCCATTTCAATTAGAATAAAAAATCTTTCTTTGGTGGAAAAAACATGATTGTTTAATTTAAGATATGAACAGTAAATATTGATATCAATTCCAATTAGTATGAAAAATGTTTCTTTCTTGAAAAAACCTATGTTTGAGATATAATTTCAGTTTTCATTAAGTATTTCCTCTATCAATGGCCTTTTTTTGTATGGCCTAAATGCCAATTGCCATAATCAATCTTTTGATTCAAAACTAATGATTTATTAGTACCTACTCTATGTTAAACTACCATTCATACATTACCAGTTGGCTTGTTATACGAATTAAGGACAGCATCAGTAAGTCTGCTGGTGAAGATACGTTTTTTGTTCAAAATATCAGAATGCTCTTCATTCTCCCTAGATGAGCTGTCATTGAAGTAAGATGGTCTTGGAATGTCCTGGATTTCAGAACATTGACTTCGTAGTTGGTTATATTTATCTGTTAATCCTTTTAACTCTTCAACCATGAAAGAGAATATGTCATTAAGCGAAAAGGAGTGCAGCAATCCTTGATCTTGAGATAAATGTGAGACAGAAGAACTTTGCAGACCACTATAGCAAGATATCGCAGAACGTGAATTTTCATCCATTTCCTACAAAAATGTATATATTAAAAATATATTTATTTTACTAAATACAAAAAAAAGCATAAATGAAAATCAAAGTATACCAACTACTGTAGCATATCATTTTTAGTCTGAAAATGAAGTCCTACTTTCAAATTACTAGCAATACATGGTACTGTCTTGGTATTTATTATGAATAAAAACGTTTATTCAACTAAAATCACTTAATACATCTTAAATAGTAACAAAATAGGAATACTTATTTACTATAGTTGTTAATGAAAATAAAATAAACAGATGACATGAATAAGACATAACATATTATAAGAAGGTTCAAAATATAATATGAAATAAAACCTGCATGATTGATGTACACAGATTTTATGGTCTTGTAGGCCTGACATACGCCAGGGTAATTCTGTAGTATAACTTAGTCAACCTCAAATCTTTTCATGCTTTGATAATACATTTTTGGGATGCTAAATACCAATATTTAGTAAAAGTTAGGTGTCAAAAACATAGAGTTAGTATCATTAGTGATAATTATTTATTTGTTTACTGCAATACACCATTACACAATTTGTAATAGATGGCATACATAAAATTATTAAGCGATCAATAACAACAAGCCAAGAATGTGAGTGTGCATAAACTGTAAAAGAACTCAATAACAGAAACAACCTAATAACAACAAAAACAACAATACCTAAAGTAATATAATCGAGTGAAAATCACATCATATTTTTTGTGGTAGCTGCCATAGTTGGAAGATAACAGATTCGTGACAGTCCAGCTCCTATATCTGTTGCTCATTTAGAACTACCCAAGGGGTACGTTTAGCCTAAAAATTTGCTCTGGAAGCAAACAACGTCCACTCTCTTTCCCATTAGTGGCATCCTCATAGCAATTATCTCCCTTGGTTCCCGGTAATGTGCAGTATAGCTCCTCCAGAGATAAGATGTTGAGGTACTACTTAAAGAATTAAAATTGCCCCACACCTCCCCGTTACACAGAATCTCTCCCACATCAAATACATAACTATACACCGAGACCGCCTATATGCATCGAGCCGCGGCAGTTATGGTTAGGTTATCATATTGTAGAATGTTTTTACAAATTTTGCTGACTGAAAAAGCGGTTTGTGACAGTCAAAATATGTTATTACAGGTTCATTCTACAATATAATAATATATTGTATAATATATAATAATATATTGTACAATATAATAAAAATTATAATAATATAATAATAATATAACCTAGCCTAACCATTACTGCCCCGGCGCAATGTCTGATAAATATCAGTTATAGCGTGTGGACTTTAAACCTTCTTATCCCTTTGCAATGTGAACGTCTTTGCGACACTTGATTTTCATTTTTCTAACTAAGTGAGGACTACCACATCATCATATAAAAATATGAAAGGATTGAAGTTGACCTAGTAATTGTGCAGTTTTACCTAGGCTAGTAATCAAGTTTTAATTATTTTTTTAATAAGACTACCTATAATTATGATTTTTTGCTGTTTTTTCCAACGTAACTTAAATAAAACTTGTCCTAGTAACTTTATACTCGTGATACTAATTTATATATAGGCCTTCTCATAGCTTAAATGCGAAATGAAAAAAATGTTAAGACTCCTCTGAAATAAAACACCTATTCCAAATTGCCCTATTAGTATTTTTATTGGTTGGTCAAATCCCAAGTATTCTTAGAAAAATAACTGAAAGAAACTTTATTATGCACGTCTTTTCTAATTGAATAAGGTACTATCTTTATACCTCTTCCACCAATAAACGTATTGCCGGCGTGGTGGCTCAGTGGCTAAGGCTTCGGACTGTGGAGGGCAAGGTCCAAGGTTCGAATCCCCACTGAGCCAACGGTCGGTACTTCACTCGTTGAATAAAGTTGACACACAGGCTGTAGGCCCATGTCAACTGGCAAGTGAAGTAGAAAAAAAAAAAAAAAATTGCTTTTGTAGTAACTCTAACATATGCAGTTTCTGCTCACTACAAAAAAAATTAATTTGCTATTTCAAAGTGGTTAAATTTCATTTAGATTATTAGAATAAATAATTTAATTGTGCGGAAAAATCATATCTTCCCAAAACCTCAAAAAACTGATATTTTACAAGAAAATAAAATAATTATCTTTTATAAAAGTTGTTACATTTTAATAGAATTGCATTTTTTATGCTGAACACAAATACGCAATTAGTCATGTAAAAAGATGTTTTTCATATATAAAACAGATTCTTAAAAACCTAACCTAACTACATCAAACCTAACATATTCTTCACACAGAAATTAGGCCTATGATTTGAGTTAAATCTTCAAGACATGATTGTTATGGACCAAAATAGTTTTCAAATTCAATCTAATTAAAACAAGATGATCAAAATTTAACGGAAATTTGTCAAAAATACTAAAAGTTATGACATTTGTTTTTTGAATTTTTTCTTAAAAATGTGCAATTTCTGTCGAATAAAAAGTATATCTTATAAAAATATAGCCAATTCTTGGCCTATTTCTGATAATATTTTCAAATTTTGTTTTGTAGCAAGAAACTGTATTATCCCTGGCAACACTTAATAAATTGTTCTATTTTACTGAAAATGCGTAATTATTTTAAAATATAATTTTCTTAACGTGAATATTTTTTTATCTAGAGGATGCAATAAGGTGTAAAAAAATACCTAAGTATTAAAAATAGTTCAAACATTTATTTTTACAAATTTTTAAACCCTGGATTGTAAATATTATTTATTTTTAATTGTGCAAATATTTTTGGTGCAATTTTTCGTGTTTTGCAAGCCTTTTTTGTAAAAATCATAAATAATACTAAATATGCTCCAAATGTAAATTTTATAATATTGTTTTTTTCTCAAAAACTGTACATTCACATACTACCATCAAAACTTACATGAAAATTTAGTAGGCCTAAACAATTATTGTTAAGAAAAAATTGAAGAGAATTTGAAAATATTGCACGTGAATTATAACTTATAACCCTCCTTAGGAGCAGTAAACAAATTTTTGTAAATAATTCCAAGATAGCCGAATTGTTCATTATTTAGTGCACTATAATATGTTGTTACATTTTAGATAAACTACTAGATTTTTTTGGCATTTTTTGTTTACATAAAACACGAAAATGGATAAAAGTACAAAATTGCAGTATGATCATTGTAGATAATCAAGCAGTACATGTACAAATTTTAAAAAAATCACCATTGAATAGACAAGAAAACTTTGTCCAGGAAAAATAGTCATAGTGTACACTAAAACATATTTTTTTGTTTATGGAGAAAAATAAAAATGTTGCCACAGAAACAAAAGAAATTATATGAAAAATTACATAATCCAAAAATAAGGGGAATGAATAAGTTTTTATAATTTCTTACGACATGTACTTCATTAGTGCAATCTATTAGCTGCAAGAAAATGTAAAATATATGAAAATATTCCAAAAAGTATAAAACTTAAACACTAGAAGTCAGCATGCGCAAATTGTGTAAACGGCACTTGCAAAATTTTGCACATTGTAAACATGATAAAAAAATATACCCTACAAGATTTTTGCTCAATGGCTGCTATCAGCGTGGACACTACAAGACAAGTCTGAATGTCAATTTTTACAGAAAGAGTCCAGTTGTTGTGTAGGGGAGAGAACTAAGTATCAGCCTTGTCAATTAGCTGAAAATCAGATCAGTGGCTCGGATTCCACGTAAAGCTGTAGGTTCCTCAAGTTGAACTGGCTAGTGTGCTTCTTTCTGAGAAACAGTTGACCTTTGTTAGTAACAATGAGAACAATCATTCATCTACACTCATTCATCCCTCATATTGGGTTGATTTGGCTTAAAGCTGTAGTCCTAGGTACTAAGTTGCTTTGGGTATTGTGCAAACCAATTAAAGTTCATATTTAGATCTAACTTGTATTCCTACCAAGTAACATGATAAAAAAAAAGGACAACATTGGCCTACTTACACTGTCTTGTGGATAATCCCCAGAAATGGACATGGTGGTTAATAGCTCGGATTTCAAAGAAAATAAAAATAAGCTTAAAATTGCTTAAATGTTTGGTTATGATTTAACTATTCACACTTCGGTTAGCAGAGAAGAGAGAGAGAGAGACCCTATCATATGAAGTTCAATAATATCAATCACATACTCAACTGAATCCAGATTAAATTACGCAAGAAATATAATTGACCTGTGAATATCTTTTGAAAAGATTCTTTTCAAACTTAATTTCAAAATTCAAACGAAAACGATTGGCGCATTCCACTAATTCTAAATTCTAATGGACCAGTCCTACCGGGCACCGGCAAGTAGCGAGATGTAATGCTCCTATCCAAGATGTTTTGTTCGGATTTCGGAATGGAACGGAATAAAACATCTCCCTAAGAAAACTCGATTGTAAAATTTACAATCGAGATGTCTCGTTATCGATATCTCGTAAGTCGTAATCGCGCATCACTACCGTAGACTAAACATAGACCTTCTTATGTCTATGCTTCTATTTTATTTTATTTTTATTTTATTTTATTGTCTCAACGGCAATGCCATTTACATGCAGACTTACGTATAAGAGTATAGAACAATTTTAACTTGATAGTATGGGTGTAAAAGGCAAAGAACTCAAGTGGTTTGAATCTTACCTCACAGGGAGAAGTCAGTTTGTTGAGATTTCATATCAAGATAAAGAATGGCTAACAGTGGCTCGATCTCAACCCAATAAAAATCTCAACAAAATTCTAGTTTTACAAAAAAAATCAATAAGAATAATTATTGGATTAAAACCTCTTGACTCAGTCAAATCTCACTTTAAAACATTAAATATATTGACCGTGTATGGACTCTACATTTTAAAATCTATTATGTACATAAAAGAACATGGCAAGGAGCACTCTTCTCATGGACACAATACCAGGGGTAAGGGTCTCATCACACAACGACACAATCTAGAATTTTATAAAAAATGACAAGCTATTCTGGTAAAAAATTTCTGCAAATGCTTCCTTGTAAATTAAAAAACATCCAATCAAATAAAGTATTTAAGAAAGAATTAAAAAAGTACTTAATCAATATCGCTCCATATACGACAGATGAGGTATTTGAGACAGCTAAATAATAGTATAATTGTGGGTAGTAATAATGTTGTAATTTTAAAAAACATTGTCTGCGTCGGACCAGACGGGGGAAGTTATACCGTAGACCTTCTATTATCTATATATATATAAAATCCAATGTATGTTTGTTTGTCTGTCTATCCTTTATGCGCTACCAAACCGTCCAGCCGATCACCATGAAACTTGGGGAAGTTGTTCTATATATCCCAGGGAAGGTTTCTGTCCTATTCCCGTTTCTTTAATCCCTCAGGGCTCCATCCCTTGGACTTCTAAAGTTTCAATGTTAATCAAATAGCAGGATGCATGAAGGTATAATAAGTCAAATATAAAAAGAATATCAGCTGTGGGTTTTAAATATGTCAAAATTATACTGTTTATATTTTTATGTTTTGATTTCTTGTGAAGCTATATTAATTGATTGATTTATTTGATTCACAGCTGTTAAATAAAAAAAACAATCGATTAATCGATAGTTCTTAAAAATTTGTTCTTAATTTTCAGCGTGACGCGGTTTCTCGACCAACATCCCATCCCAAAGTGTCTAACGTGCGCAAAGAAGTATAACTTCAAAAACATAACATTGTTATACAGTATTACAAAATTGAAGACCTTTAGAAGAACATATTCTAGATGTAAGGTTTAATAGTTTAATAAGGTTTAATAGTTTTTAAGGTAACATTTATATTATCACTAGCTGTACCCGCCCGCTTCGCCGGTCATAATATTGAGTTTTAATTGTATCATTAAAATATGCAGCAACCTTTCAGTTTACATAGTATCCAATTTACAACAGCTGATGTTTTGTGTAGGTTACTACTGTACTCAATTATTGAAGTTATACTTCTTTGCGCCCGTTAGACACTTTGGGATGGGATGTTGGTCGAGAAACCGCGTCACGCTGAAAAGTAAGAACAAATTTTTAAGAACTATCGATTAATCGATTGTTAATCGAAGAAATTTAATCGAAGAAATTACTGATAATGATAATATAGGTGTATAATATAATAATGAAGTCACGTATAATATATTGAAGATAAATATATTGAATAATATTGAAAAAATGTCTTATATGTCATTTATATATCCTCTCTGTTTGTGTGCGTGAGTGGGTGTATGAGAATGGCCAAAGAAGTATAACTTCTACCGTGTGGTCCGACGCACACCCAATTTTTTTTTTTTAATTTTGAAAGTTTTGCCTACCACAATTTTACTATATTTGTTTTTATTTAACAGCTGTTAATCAAATAAATCAATCAATTAATATTTTTTTATAACATTTATTTAATATTTACTATCTATTCAGTAATGAACAATAAGTAAATTCGATCTATTTTAAATAACAATGGTTGATTACCTTCCAAAGACTGTAAACAACATAATGGATTAAAAACGTTCACTTAAACTACGGAAGTCATGCCTTTTTAGTCTATAAATGTGTTCACTATTGTCCAACAAATTCACAGCAAGATGGTTTTCATGTGCTTCAAGTTTCTGTAGATAACGTAAACTAAACTTTGAGATTTCATCTTGCACGAAGTCAATTCTTGTGTCTTTGTGGATTACTGCATTCCTAACATACCATGGAGCTTGCAATATAGTTCTTAGTACCTTTGACTGGAAAGGTTGAATAATGTTCAGATTTGATAATGATGCTGTCCCCCACAACTGTATGCCATATGTCCACACTGGCTTCAAGACAAATTTGTACAGTAATAGTTTATTTTCAGTGGAGAGGTGGGATCTTTTTCCAAAAAGCCAATACATTTTAGAAAATTTTGTATTTAGTTGCAATCGTTTATTCCAGATATGGCTCTGCCATGTCAGTCGCCTATCTAAGTAAATTCCTGGAAACATTTGGACAGTTTTCCAAATTAAGCGTAAATGTAATGTGTATAGATTTACTCTCGTTTATTTGTATTCCCCAACGTTTTATCCAATCTGTCATTGAATTTAAAACATTTTGCAAGATCTGAGAAGCTGTAAAAGGGTTCCGATGAGAAGCAAGGACTGCAGTATCATCTGCAAATGTTGCAGTTAGAGTTTCTTGGTGAGTTGGAATATCAGCTGTGAATATTGTGTACAATAAAGGGCCCAATACACTACCCTGTGGAACTCCAGATTCAATTAATTTTAGATCTGAATAAAAATTTTGAAATTTTATTCTAAAGTATCGTTGGGATAGGTAAGATTTTATTAGATTGTAGAAATTATGAGGTAGAAGTAATTTAACTTTGAACAACAGCCCATCATGCCAGACTTTATCAAAAGCCTGGCTTATATCGAGAAATGCTGCTGAGCAAAATTCCTTTTTTTTCTAAGGTTTGCCTGATTTTTTCAACAACTCGATGTACCTGTTCAATTGTTGAATGGTTAGGTCGAAATCCGAACTGATGATTTGGAAGTAAATTTAGCTCAGTTAATAATGGATTTAATCGTTTCAAAAACAATTTTTCAAACAGTTTTGATGGAACCGGTAGGAGACTTAACGGTCTGTATGAAGTAACCTGATGAGGTGGTTTACCAGGTTTCAGAATAACAATAATGTCAGCTACCTTCCACTGAGATGGAATGTACTCTAGTCTCAACATGGCGTTGAACAATATAGTAAGGAAAACAATCGCTTTCCTAGGGAGCTCTTTTAGCACCTTTCCTCTTAGCACCACCTTGGGCGAGCCGGTGGCCGAGTGGTCTAAGGCGTCAGGACTTTGAGCTTGGGTTAGAGGTTAGAGGTAATAAGGTCATAGCCAGGAGATTTTTTAGCACGAAGTCCTTCGATTGCTCCCTTTACTTCCGATGGTTTGAATGAGGTTATTGGCATTTCAAGCTGATTAGGTGAGCCCAGAAATTCTTTAACATTTGGACCAATGTCATTACATCTGTTTACAGGATTAGGTTTGAATACATTTGAAAAATGGTTAGCAAACAAGTCTGCCTTTTCCATGCTACTTTTAGCCCAAGAACCATCAGGCTTGGAAATAGGAGGGATTGGGACTTGTGGCTGCGTCATCCTTTTCGTCACTTTCCATAATGAGTAATCAGTCGCCTCAGTGGGAGAAAGGGTTGATGTGAATTCCTGAAACCAAACATTGTTTATATCTTGCAACATTCTTTTCAGCTGTCGGGAGGCCCGGTTAAAGTTTGTTTTATCAACAGCATTTCTTGAATGTTGCCAGATTCTTCGCAAGTGACGTTTCTCAGCAATCTTTTGTTTTATGTAAAACGGACAGTTAATTTGATTAATAGTTTCACTACGCAGTTCCGGAGTTGATTTCCAAGCAGAAGCCTGAACGGAAGAAGTGAAGATTTCAACTGCATTATCTACGTCGCCTCCGGTTTTTAAGGGAATGGTCAGATTTAAGGTATTGTTCAACAACTCTCGAAATTGATCCCAATAAGTATTTTTGTTTGACAGTGTAGGAGGTTTTTCCTTTGACATAATAGACGAGCTTATAGTCAGTATCAAAGGCGAATTATCAGATGAAAGATCAAGAGATGAGGTGATATCCACGTAATTTTGAGAAATCCCTTTGGTTACAAAAAATTCAAGCAGGTCTGGAATTTTATTTACATCTGTTGGCCAATAAGTAGGATGACCAGTTGATAAATAATGTAAATTATTATTATCTATACATTTTAGCAGATTTCTTCCCCGAGGATTTACTAGTCTTGATCCCCACATTACATGTTTAGCATTGTAGTCACCTCCTGCCAGGAAGCGAGGACCAAGTGAGCTGAAAAACTGATTGAATCGCTGGTCTGAGATGTTAAATCTAGGCGGACAGTAAAGGGAAGAAATTGTCAAAGGACCCATCCAATCTTCAACCACAACACTGGTAGCTTGAAAATCATTGTGCTGAAATTTTGTAATTTCATGATGTTTGATAGTAGTTTTAATTAAAACAGCACCATGAGCGGTATTGTCGGGGTGGTTGGTGCTATAAATAGAAAAATTTGGAATTTTAAAGTAATTTAAGGCAGTAAAATGTGTTTCAGTTATTAGCATTATATCAATTTTATGCATTGAAATAAAAATCTTAATATCTTGGCTATGTTGGGCCAAGCCGTTGGCATTCCAAAGACCAATCCTATAGAAGTTGGTCATTTTAGTTTTGAGATGACGGTTGTTAGTAGGTTGATCAGTGTACCTACTTGTTGGGCTTGTTGTGACATGAGCATTTCAAATTTGTTTAGAAATCCATTGATTAATTTATTTAAATTTTCTTCCGCATTTGTTCGACCTGATGTTACGCTTGCGTAAGTCAGAGATGATGTAGTTGTTGTTAAAGAAGATTCTCAAGGCTGGGCAATAGGCGATTGTAAGTTTTTAACAACTTTGTCTTTCCCCGGTGGTGAAGAAGTCCCTGGTCCTTTTGAAACATTCAAACGTAAAGTAGGGAAAGCTTTGTTTTTAACATCTCTATATACAGAGCATCCTTTATAATTGGCAGGGTGCTCACCACCGCATAGTACACATATTCCTTAGATTTGTTACAACTATTTGTATGGTGATCAGAACCGCATTTCACACAGCGATTTTTGTACCAACAGTAGGATTTGGTATGCCCGTACCGTTGACACTTTTTGCACTGTACCACGTCATTACGTTTATAGGGAGGTTCGAATACAATTCTAGCATTTAGTAAGAACTGTACATTGAAAATGTCCTTGTTATTGGGTGCGGGCTCTAAGTCTACAAAAAATATAGACAGAGGATCTTTAGATCTAGAACTTTTCAGATTTGATATGTTTCTAACAGCATAGCCATGATCTTCTATAGCTGCTTTTATATCCTGAAGTTCAGTAGAAAAGTGCATGTTTTTAAGCACAACTCTGTAGGCCCTGTCCTGTTTAATTTGATAATTGTGAAAGCTTACCTTCATGTCAGTTAAATGTTTGACTAGGGTACGGTATGCATCGATGTTTACAGCATTAATTTTTACCTTGTCTCTGGTAATACATTTGTATGAATAGGAATCCTTTGTTATCACTTTTTCAATACTTACAATCATACTCTTAATATCGGAAATGTTTGGGACAAATATTGGTGGAGGTCTTACCTCTGCTTTGTTGGCGTCTTGGTCATGAGACATTTCTTCATCTGCAGTTTATTTTGGATTATTTAGACACTCAAAACTATTGTGTAAGTTGATAGGATTGTTCATATCAGACCTTGTACAAGGTTTTTTAACATCCAACCCATTACCTGAGGGCAAAATTCTCTTATTTCTGATCGGCACCCTTTGCCAACAGTTTTTGTTTGGTTTCTCATCTTCACGTTGCTTGGGAAGAGTGTGTCCAAGTGATTCAGGTACTATTCCTTCATTAGAGTAATAAATTGTGGTTATTTCCCACATCAATGAACAATACTTTGTTTACATTTGACGGGTTAACCTTTGAAGTATTCATTTACTTTACAATTAGGTTAAGATCAATATATTGGTAAGAAAATACACAAGTAAACACAAAAACGCGAATTTCCTTACATATTTTAAGTATTTTTACAATTAAAAAGAACAATAATTAAAAAAATGTAATAATGTGTTTATTCCCAAAAGCATACAATATGTTTACATACATTAATTAGGAATAATAGCCACCTTATAATCCAGTAATTGGTGGCTATATTGATACAAAAAAATAATATAAATAACTATAAATTAAAGATAATACATTGTCCAGTCTTCTTTGATGACTACTGAAAAAGTTGGCTGCTGTGGCGTGAAACAAAAATAGAAGAAGGTCTAAACTATACATAAAATTAACTTAATATGGAAAATAAAAATTCAACACCATTTACATTAGTCAACCATTTTTTAAGCTGTTTGGAAAATGAAAAAATACTATTAGCTCTTTTAATGTCAACAGGCAAAAGGTTAAAAAAATTTCGGGCCTAAATAGAGAAATGTTTTTGAAAAAAAAAAATGATTTATTTATTTTTGGCTTTATGAAGAAGTGATTTACAACAATAATTAGTGATTAATTATTGTTAAAATAACAATTAACGAAATAAACACATTTTTACACAGAAACGTATTAAACAGCTGATTGAATCAATTAATATAGCTTCACAAGAAATCAAAACATAAAAATATAAACAGTATATTTTGACATATTTAAAACCCACAGCTGATATTCTTTTTATATTTGACTTATTATACCTTCATGCATCCTGCTATTTGATTAACATCGAAACTTTAGAAGTCCAAGGGATGGAGCCCTGAGGGATTAAAGAAACGGGAATAGGACAGAAACCTTCTCTGGGGTATATAGAACAACTTCCCCAAGTTTCATGGCGATCGGCTGGACGGTTTGGTAGCGTATAAAGGATAGACAAACAAACATACATTGGATTTTATATATATATAGATAATATCATATGACACTATTCTTAGTATACTATGCAAACTTTGAATAAAGAATATTTGAATTGAATTTGGGAAAACCCCCTGGCTGTTGGGCTATTACAAAGGGCTATTCCCTTTCTGAGGAACAGTCGAACTCACATAGTAACCAGACTACACTCATCCACACTCATCCTACACTCATATAACCATTCATATTCGCCTTAAAATACCAACAACGTTGTGTCGGCGTCTCATATATAAGAATAAGAATACAAAACGACTAGTACTAACATCACTAACCCAAGAACAAATTGGTGGAATGCTATAAATAGTTTAACAAATTAGATTTAAATCTAAAAACTTGAACATAACAATGAAGCATATAACATAAATAGTGCTTGATAATATAATAATAAGAATACAACAAGAATAAAACAAGAGTAATTAACAGTAATAAACCTATAAATACATTTCAACACAACTAAACATGGCAGCATATAACAAATATAACAAATAAATAAATAAATATATATGTATGATTTACAACAAACCAATATCTATGAATTCTTCAATTTTTGCTTGAATGATTTGAGGCTGTCGAAGAAGAAGTCAACCACTTCCGGCACTTAATTACTAAGTTGATGCAGTCTAGCTACTGGTCCGAGTTTCAGATAGTTGGTTCTATATTGCATGTGGACAAACAAATCTGTTGATCTGGTAGTTCCAAGGACCCTAAAGTTAATCCTGGCCAGAAGATCCAAGCAGTCGATGTCACCTCTAATCAGATTGAAAAGAAAAGTCAGGTCCGCTTGGTCCCGACGTGCCTCCAGAGTGTCCAAATGAAAATGGTCCATAAAAAGGTCCACGGGAACGTCGGCAAAGGCAAAACCCAGTCTTGTTCCTACAAGTCTAAGGAATCTTCTTTGGATTCTTTCCAAACGAATGATATGGTGGAGGTAGTATGGTTTCCATACTATTGAAGCGTATTCAAGGATGGGACATAGTAGTGATTTGTAAAGTATGGTAATGGAATACACAGACAGTCCACTCCTTGCAGCACGAGACAAGAGACCAAGAAGTCTGCTAGCTCTTTTACAAATGTCGTCAATATGGCATTCTGGCGACAATGACCTGGTAAGTCGCACTCCCAAATCCCTCACTGTCTCAACTCGCTGCAGAATGGTTCCAAGTAACTGGTAATTGCACTGAATGACCGATTCACCCAGACAGAAAGATATAACCATGCATTTGGACGTGTTCAATTCCATCTTGTTATTAGCACACCACTTGGACACTTCATTCAAGGAACGTCGAAGGACCTCACCACCCTCAGCATCTCTTAATGCACTGAAAAGTTTGATGTCATCTGCAAAGATGAGAAACTTACTCTGAATAACCTCACCAGTGTCATTAATAAATAAATTGAAGAGATAAGGTCCCAAGAGTGAGCCTTGAGGAACCCCTGATTTAACCTTAAAAGGTTCAGAGTAAGCACCACCGTGGCTAACTATGGCGGTCCTCCCTCTCAAGTAACTTGCAAGCCAGGACAAGAAAGGATCCAAAATTCCATATGATGGGAGCTTCGACACGAGGATGGCGTGGCTAACCTTGTCAAAAGCTTTGCTACAATCGAGGTACCTATATAGAGTCCACTTGGGAGTAGTTTTCAAATGCGGATAATATAAATTCTTCGTACAACACAAGATTTGTAATGGTCAATCTCCTTGCAGTGAAACCGTGCTGTTCTGGAATAAGTATTCTTGAAAGTAGGGTCTTCAGTCTGTCCGGAACAACTGATTCAAAAATCTTGGCAATAGGAGATTGAATAGAAAAAGGGTGGTAGTTGCTAACTGACTGACGGTCTCCATCTTTATAGATTGGAACCACATAGCTTGCTTTAAGCGATGAAGGGAAAACACCCTCTCCAAGACTTTCATTGAAGAGATGAGAGAGCTGTTTACAAATAATATCGCTACAATTACGCAAGGCAATAGGAGGAATGAGGTCAGGTCCACAACCCTTGTTGACATCCATAGCATCTATCTTTCGCTTTACTTCCTCAGCAGTACAATCAAGCAAAGATAAAGAACAGTTACTATCTCTAACTGGAAAGTTGGTTGAAATTCTATCAGGCTCAGAATATACACTGGAAAATTGGCGAGCAAACATGTTACAGATCTCATGGCAATCAGATGATTCCTCATCCCCAAGTTTCATCCTAGAAGCTGTAACATTGGTTCGTCTCAGAGATTTGATGTGACTCCAGAAAATCTTGGGGTTTGAAGAGATTGTCCCATCCACATGAGCAATATAAGAGTTGTAGCAGCCCGTTGCAAGATTTCTACAAGCAGTTCTAGCCCTATCAAAATCAGTATAATCACTATCAAAGCCGGTCTGCTTATAAACCCTGTGCAGTATTTTCTTATTGACTATCATGACCTTCAGTTCCTGACTAAACCAGCGCGGGAAGTGAGATTGTTCATCACGTTTTGAAGGAGTGTTGTTTGCTACCAACTGACTCAGTCCTCCAATATACTGAGTGAAAGCTGCATCCGAACCGCGTCCAGGTTGAGACATTTCAGTGTTGAGATTATTGATATCTTCTCTTAGTTGATAAAAATTGCATTTGTGGTAGTTAGGACAGTATCTCAACTGAGAAGAGGTATTCTCTTTTGGAAGAGTGAGGTCAAAATCCAATGCGGGATGATAAGTGTCCTCCTTTACTAGAGGCTCATTAGATTGACGAAATACACAGGGAAAGTTTGTATACAGCAGATCTAGCTGGGAACCATGGTCATTTGATACTCCGTTTAATTGTTTTAATGAAAGTGAAGTGACCATATCATCAATTAAATTTGTCAAAAATTCAGGGCTAGTAGCGCTGTTGAGGTTAAAGTCTCCAATAAGGATAAAATCATAATCGTCAGCAACCCGATGGTACAACTGCTCCACAGCGTCACATAGGGATTGGTATTTACTAATAGGCTGATTTGGAGGTAAGTATATACAACATAAGAGAACATGACGATAACCATAGGTCAAATCAACGGCAATCGCTTCAATGTCTTCAGGAGGAAAGGCAATTGTAGAAACTTTCAATTTCTTATGAGAAGCTATCAAAACACCACCACCAGTAGTTTTATTGCTATTTAACACAGTTCTATCGCAACGAAAAACATTAAATTTTGACAGGCCCAACTCTGCATCAGTTATCCCTGAATTTAAATTGGATTTAGTAAAGAAAATTAGATCAATATCTCTTAGGTTTATGTTAAGCAATAAATCCGTTAATTTAGAACGCAACCATTAACACTCTGGTAATAACCCCTGAGTAAAACATTGCCGTTGAGAGAAATTAGTTTTTTTGCTTCTGGTCCGATTTGACAATTCTTGGAATCCCACTTTTATATTTTATTGTTAAGTCCTTTTCTCCTTCACTGAGGCGGACTTCGAGTTCTTGTCTAATGTTTTTTAGCGTCTCAAGTTCCACAGGTGTGCGATCTCTGGAGATTTTGACATCTTTGAGCTCAGGATGAGAAGAGCTTAGTGTTTGGATAGAAAAATCCTTGAGCACCCTTATCATGTCAAGCTCCGAGGCAAGTATTACCTTGATGGGCCGCATTTTCCCTGGAGCTTTTGCACCAAATCTGAAATGTTTAATACTAGTTGAGCCAAATTCAGGTGCAACACTTGCTAAAATTGCTGTTATTATGCCTCCATCATGTGTTTTAATCTGCTGGGTTTGGTTGGATTCAGCCTCGGGAGCGTTGAAAATAATAAAATTCTTTTTCCTTATGAATCTTTCATTTATTTCTTCAATTGCCGTGTTAACATTGGAATTATCAGCCATACGCTCACGCTCCTCAATTGAGGTAACCCTCTGGTCGAGATCATCTAGCCTAGGATCTATAGCAGAAAGTTTCTCCTGAATCAATTATACCGTAGTATTAAATCAATTATAATAGTATTCTATTGTACCGTAGTAGGTATGTCACTACCTTAGACCTTCTAGAAGGTTTATGTCACTACTTTCAACCAGACCCAATAATAGTACAGCTAGCAGTTAAACAAAAATGTTTAGTAAAAAAATACAATTTTTATCGTATTGGGCCTTAAGGGCTATATGAAATTTAAAGCCCGCTAAGTAGCAAGTGTTAAAAATCACATGTGTTTTTTTTAGATACAATTTTGTTTTGTTTATGATAATCTAACCTTAACCTTGTCATTACCATTTCTTCTAAAGTCCTAACATTAACAAACGTTAAAGAAAGGTCTAAAGAAATACAGGTCGAAAATATTAATGGTTACATTTAATTGTCTGGACCTACTTTATTTATTTATTGCTGGTGTTAGTTTCATAGAACAAACAATCAATGCCGTATTTTCAATTTATTCTGTTATACTGGATGATCTTATATAATTACAAGTCTAATACTTTTTAATATATTTTATTTGAACTAACTGTTTTATAAATTATACAAAAATATAGCCAAGCATTTTTACAATAGCTAGGAATTGTAAAATGTTGTCTGTTAGGGTATGTAGTTTTAATGATGGAGCACTAGGTGAACCTGAACAAGATGCTAATTCAGCATTGACAGAGCTTGATAAAGGTAAGTTTGAAATTTTTTAAAATAATACTTGGGTTTATGTAGCAATGAAATTTAACTGTATATCTATGGTTGAACGTGTATTAATACAAAGAAGTAATTTAACTATGTTGAGTAATTTCAAAATTGTTTATATGGACTCTTGACACCCTCGCCGTTTCTTAAGCCGCGTTGACAACAAATTAGATCTTTTGTAGAAAACTAAAAGTTGCTTTTTTTGAAATTCCTGTGGAAAACTTGTCAAAGAATTGGCGCACAAAAGGTTAGGCAGTAGTGTCAGGGATGTCGACTAAAGAAGACACATTTATTGCCGCAGCTGCTTGTGTCGTCATGGCCAGCCACTACAAAAGAGGTCCTCGAAGACATTGGGTGAAACTCTCGTTGAATGCTAGATTAGTCATTGCTTTTTAGCACAAAATGTGTTTTCCGTGCAGTAAAAACTATTCTCCTAGAAAATATATGACTGATTCTAGTCTTTGGTGAAAAATAACAATATTTGGGAAGTGTCTAGAAAGTGCCTGGATACCTATGTTTGGCTTATTCTTGGGCTTCTTTTTAAAGAAGTTCAAACAAGAAATCAACTCTCAAATTTAAAGTAATAATGATGTAACCCTTGGCCTCCCAATATTTCTTTTGTTACACGTTACCAAGGGGGGTAAAAAAATGACCACAAAGAAAGCCTTATAAACAAACTTTTATTAGACTAAGTAAAAAATCAAAGTACGTATGCTAATATTAACTAATGCATCTATTTATAGCTATAAATTGTAAAAAATCATGGTGAGAAATAATAAATGATTTTTAACACATACCTGAGATTAAAAGTGAGGTTATATGGTTAAGGGGGCAATTTACCCAAAAATATGTTATTCCTTAATATTTACTAAAAATTATTTATTTATTTATTGACTTCATCCAAATAGGACTAGGACAGGATAAAATATATAGGATAGGATAGGCTAAAACGCAGTAAAATATTGAAAATCCCCCTTACCCTCTACGCTCAAAATAATAAAAAATTTTTAGAATCAGTCCAGCTTATTTAAATACTTTGTGTAATCCTACCATACATTTTGTTAAGTAGGCCTCCTATACATCTACAAAGTGGAGTGTGGATTTCAAAATATTCTAACAAATAAAATTTTTTTAAATATTTGGTGTTTTTGAATTTTTTGTCAGTAATGAAAATAAAATTTTTTGTATTATGTTACATTTTCCATAAATAATAATATAATAGATGTATTATATTATTATTTACATAATATATAATAATAATACTACTACTCCGTACTACACTTTGTAAAGTATACATTCATAGAGCTATACTCAAAATATCAGCCGGTTATCTTCATAAAAAAAAAATTATAGTGTTTCTCTGAATCCTAACACTACAAATCTAAAGTTTCTGAAAAATGCGGAAAACGAAACATACATCACACATTATGTATTTTAAGGAAAAAATGTATTATGTCATTAACAAATAATATTTCCAACTAAGAACTCTCCTGGCCTACAATTTGGACCTTCGTTTTCATTTTTTCTCTTCAAGCGTCATTTTACTTAGGCCTACTTTTAAGTGGTGCCTGTACTTATGATAATTGATTTGCTTTAGAATGATACATTCTTCTTTTGTCTCTAGACTGGACAATCTTTGTCAATAAGTCATTTATTTAGTTAAAGTGCAACAACATTGCATTAACTAAGTCAATATATAAAGTTCTTAGTATTTATAAGTCTTAGAAGCCAAAAATAAAATATATTAGTACTATAAATGAAATGTACACTATTTCATACTATTTACAACTTAAAACTAAAAAATATAAATCTAACGTGCACAACATGTGCCGAGTTGTTTACATTGAACCGCCAGCAAGAAATTCATGAAGGCTGTAGTAAGATCTATCTACGAGTATGGCTCTGAACTTATTTTTGAATTTTGAAAGGTTTGAGTTCAAGAGGTAACCTATTGAAAAATCTAATGCCGTTATAAAAAAGGTGATTTTTGAAAAAAGACGTGTGGTGGTGAGGAACTTTCAAATGTGTACGGTTTAGGAAAGAGTGGTTATAGGTAGATGAAATTGGTTAATAGGTTTTCCTTGAAAATGATAATAGGTTCTCCTTGACAAATATTAAGCAAGAAAATATGTAAATCGAGGGAAATGTTAATAGGTTATTAACACGAAATATTTCACTGCAGGATTGTCGTCTTTGGAGATCAAATATTGCCCTAACAGCGCGTTTCTGGAGACGGAAAAGGAACAAGGTCCATGAGTTTTCGGCTCCCCAAATCGATACGGCATAGTTTAAATGAAAGTAAACTACACCGTAGTAGGCAGACAGCATTACCTCCACTCCGGCAAACCTAGATAGGTGGCGCAGGAGGGAAATTCCTGAGCTAACCCGACCGCATATGACTTCAACATGAGAATGAAAATTAAGTGCAGCACCCAGATGAAGACCTAGAAATTTTACTGATTGAGCAGCTCCTATCTCTTTTTCACCCAGGAAAATATTTATTCCAATGTTATTTTGTGCTCTTTTTGTACTTATATGAAAATCAAGAATTTTAGTTTTTCTGCATTAAGTGAAAGTAAGTTTTCGTGAAACCATTGGAGCAAATTATTGGCCTCAATGGTTCCACGTACCTCCAGATCCTCCATATTAGAGCCAGATACAGATAATGACATGTCGTCCGCATAAAGACATAACTCACCTGATGTTATACGATGTGCAAATCATTAATAAACAGCAAAAACAGGACGGGGCCGAAGACGGATGCCTGTGGCAATCCACTGGCAATGACTTTTTCCTCCGAACGATGAGCATGTATGTAATTATCCGTAGCAGTTATTTCCACATATTGCTTACGATTTTTTAGGTAGGAACTGAACCACTCTTTGGCCAAGCCTCTAATTCCGTACATAGATGATTTCTTCAGCAACAAGTCATGGTTTACGTGATCGAACGCCCTGCTCAAATCGAAGAAAACTCCCAAGTTGCACAGTTTTGAGTCAAGACATCTAGTAATGCTAGATGAACATGGCATGTACTGTTGTTTTGTTTTTTACAAAACCAAACTGATTTTTGAAAAGTACGTTGATCTTTTCCAGGAAGTCACAGAGTCTGGTGAGGACTGCTTTTTCAAACACCTTTGATATTGTTGATATAATGGAAATCGGTCTAAAGTTATTACATGAATTTCACCTCTATTCTTTTTTATAGGTTTAATAATTGCTAATTTCAGGGCTGTCGGGAATTTTCCCTGCTGAAAAGATGAATTAATCAGGTGGCTGAGAGGCATAGACAGCAAGTCAATCGTTTCTTTAAGAATTATAGTGGATATGCCATCTGATGCTGCTGACTTTTTGCTCGTCAGCCCTTTTGCAATAAGTTCAACTTCTTTTTCTGTCACTAGGCGAAAAAAGAATGAATCAGCTACCCCCCACAGCTTTAGGCCTTGACCCAACATCTTTCATTCCACCTACCTTAACAAAAAAATCATTTAGTGTGTTTGCCATTAACATTGGTTTCTTAATTACTTCACCGTCATTCTTTACTATTCCAGTCAGTTTATGTGTTTGCGATTTTCCTGATTTGTTATCATTAATCACTTGCCAAAGAGTTTGTTGTCCACCTCTTACACCTTATAACTAATGCATACACAAATAATAAAGTAGGAACTTTTAATTTAGGACAGTAACCATATAATAATATTTTCAGTTTAAATAAAAATATATAAATTAATGAAAACTCTAGATCAACATAAAAAACACTATAGACTAGAACACAACTAATAATAAGACATGAATAAAATATGAGGTTATCAATAAATAATGGACAGATGATTTTTTACTTGAAAATTGCTGCTACCAATGAGAACAATTAGAAAACTATGTTAAATGTGGATAAACAGTTTCCAGTTAAAATAATAAAAGTTTCTAATATACACTATTGTGTTGTGGGCTGGATTTTTGTAAACAATTTTTACATTTTTGTAAAATGTTAGGTTATAATATCAACGTTTTAACATTAAATATGTGTTATTTTGCTGAAATAAAACTCATTTAACATACATAAATAAAGCTAATTTAAAAATAATTTTTTTAAAACTAAGGAGTTGGACTCTTCGCATCCACTTCGACTTGAATACTTGAGACTCAGACGTGAATATAGGAAAACAATAAGAAAAGCTAAATCTGATTTTGTGTCAGAAAAAATTTTGAACTCCTCTAACAAAGTTAAGACTATGTGGGATGTGATCAATGACCAGAAACCCACAAGTCACACACAGACTCGAAATATCTCGTTGGAAGAAAAGGATGGAAATTTGATTTGTGATCCTGCTGAGGTTGCAAATGCTTTCAGTAAGTTTTTTTCCAGTTTTCAATTAGACTGCTTCTTTCATCACGGATCGCAGACTAATGCCATTAAAACTCCCTCACAGACTTCTTTGCACTCATTTTTTTTGTCCCCTGTGGTAGAGGATGAGGTTGCTCATGAAATCATGTCTCTTAAGCCAAAGCGGTTGTCTGGGCCTGATGGTATTTCATCTTATCTCCTTAAGCAAGTGTAAGGTTTGGTGTTAAGGCCATTGTGCTATACATCATCAACCTCTCATTTCAACATGGGGTCTTTCCCGATGCACTTAAACACTCCATTATTAGGCCTTTACATAAGAAAGGTAGTAGAGAGGAGTGTGGTAATTATAGGGCTGTCTCTTTAACTTCAACGTTCTCAAAAGTCTTTGAGAGGGTGTTCTTTAATAGACTGATTGGATTCATCAGCAAGAATAATATCATGTCACCCTCTCAATTAGGCTTTACAAGAGCAAATCCACAAGCGATGCCATCCATTGTCTGATCTCGCCCATAGTTGAGGCCCTTGATAAGGGTGAATCCGCTGTCGGAGTGTTTTTTGACCTGACAAGAGCGTTTGATATGGTGGATCATGGCATCCTATTGCACAAGTTGAATAGTATGGGTGTTAGAGGCAATTCTCTGTCCTGGATTGCTTCGTACTTGACAAATAGGGAGCAAACCGTACAGGTCCAATATGTTGACGTTGGTGGATATGAACGGATGGCTCATTCAAAGGCCTCACTACTTCAGAAGGGTGTCCCACAGGGTTCTATGCTTGGCCCGGTCCTTTTCCTTATATTTGTCAATGACCTGTCTCTCAGCACATACAGGGCCCGTGTTTATCAGTTCGCGGACGATACCTCACTTTCAGTGACGGCAATACATAGGTCTGATTTGGAGGTCAGGGTGTATGAAGAATCAAGCGCTCTTCTCCAGTGGTTTGAAAAGAATAATCTACATCTGAACAATACAAAGACACAGATTTTAGATTTTCAGATAAGTGACAGAAGAAATTCTGAATCTCTTTCTTTTTTTATTGACTATGAGCAAGTTGAACCAAGCGAGGTTATTAAGTTTTTGGGAGTTTATATAGATAATAAGTTGAAATTTGGATACCATGTTGACTCTGTATGCAAGCGTATTCGCTCTGGAATTTTCCTGTTAAGGAGACTCAACTTTTGTTGATGAAAATACTCTCCTCACAGCTTACTACAGACTTATTTATCCTCTATTGTCATATGCGGTTGTTATTTGGGGTCACGAAACAACTAAAACCCAATTCTTATTTAAACTCCAAAAGAAAGCAATCAGAGCCGTTTTTAAACTACCTTTCAGACAGTCTTGTAAACCAATGTTCAAAAATTACAATATATTAACTTTTCCATCTATTTATATTCTTCATTGCGTTACATTTGTCAGAAAAAATCCCGAACTTTTTGATGTTTCTTCTAACCGGTATGACCTCCGTAACTGACAAAACCTTCCCATTCCTCGCCATAAAACAAGTTATTTGAAAGCCATTTAAGGAGCAATGCAATTAGGCTCTACAACTCACTGCCTGATGCTGTCAAAGCGAAAATGATGCATTGAAGTTTGGCAGAATGACCAAGAGAATGCTGTTGTCTCGTCGCCATTACAGCGTGAGGGAGTATATGAACTTTGTATCAGTGTAAATATTGTAAATAGTTATAGAATGTTGCCATCTGTATATTATTAATTTTCAATCTTCGGATATGTTTTAGTTTACGTTAGTAATAGTATGACTCTATTATGCAATTTTGTAATTGTTAAAATAAAGGAATTTTGAGTTTGAAATTAATTTTAATATTATAAATAATATGGCTAAATTATTAATCTGAAAGTGAATATCAAGCGCCTTTTAAAAATTCTGCTTTATTTAGCAACTAGCTGTACCCGCCCGCTTCGCGGGTCATAATATTGAGTTTTGATTGTATCATTGAAATGTGCAGCAACCTTTCAGTTTACACAGTATCCAATTTACAACAGTTGATGTTTTGTTTAGTTTACTACTGTACTAAATTATTTTTAATTTTGAAAGTTTTGCCTACCACAATTTTATTACATTTGTTTTTATTTAACAGCTGTTAATCAAATAAATCAATCAATTAATATAGCTTCATAAGAAATCAAAACATAAAAATATAAACAGTATAATTTTGACATATTTAAAACCCACAGCTGATATTCTTTTTATATTTGACTTATTATACCTTCATGCATCCTGCTATTTGATTAACATCGAAACTTTAGAAGTCCAAGGGATGGAGCCCTGAGGGATTAAAGAAACGGGAATAGGACAGAAACCTTCCCTGGGGTATATTTTGATTGTGTTGAACATGATATACTTTGCGAGAAACTTAAATATTTTAAATTTAGTGACTCAGCAGTGTCTTGGATAAAATCATATTTATCAGGCCGTTACCAACGAACTATAGTTATTAAGAACAATATTAAATATTATTCAGATTGGCAAAACGTAAGATTTGGTATTCCTCAAGGCTCAATATTAGGGCCTTTGCTATTCCTTTTATATATTAATGATTTACCTACAAGTGTATCTTCTAGTCTTATACTTTATGCAGATGATACCTCAGCGATATTAAAAGCAAATTCAACCAAAGACATTAAATTAGTTTTTCAGAATTCACTTGAGGAACTTCAAAATTGGTTTTCAGTGAATGGTTTATTGCTTAATCACTCTAAAACAAAAATAGTTACATTCCAAACCCAACAAAATAGAGATTATATTGACAGTAATATTTTATTTCATGGTGACCCAATATCAATTAACTCTTCAGTTAACTTTTTAGGAATAGAAATTGATTCAAATCTTAATTGGAAAACTTTTGTCAGTAAAATATGTAAAAAATTAAATTCCTTATGTTTTCAAATGATAGTTCTTCGTGAAATTGTTGATTCTAAAACCAGGCTTATGATATATTATGGCCTTTTTTTACCAGTTATAACTTACGGTATTGAATTTTGGGGTACATCACCTCATGCAAGTAAAATATTTAAAATCCAAAAGAAATATATTAGAATCATGACATTTTCTTCTAGAAGAAAATCATGTAAACCATTTTTCAAACAGTTCGAACTACTGACCGTTCCATGCCTTTATATATTAAGATGCTTGATTTTAGTGAAAAATAATTTAGAGCAGTTAATGAAAGCACAACATAAACATCACTATGAAACGAGATTTCATCAAAATTTCCAGTATCCAAGACATCGATTGACATTAGTTCAAAAAACCCCTCAATATATGGGGAAAAAACTGTATAATAAACTCCCAAATAATTTAAAAGATAAAATTAAGGAAAACAGCTTTAAACATAAATTGAAAAGTTTCCTTACGGAGAAAATCTATTATTCAGTGGAAGGATTTTTGAATGATTAGGCTGTAGCACTGGGAAATAATTCCTTTCTGTTTTATTTAACACATTTGTCATTTTGATATATTCATTTTAGAATAATAATTTAGTTTTAAGGCAACTTGACAATGTCATATGTTCTGTACTAGCTATGCTAGTTGTAAAAGAATGTATTTATTATGACAATAAAGTTATTCTTATTCTTATTCTTATAGAACAACTTCCCCAAGTTTCATGGCGATCGGCTGGACGGTTTGGTAGCGCATAAAGGATAGACAAACAAACATACATTGGATTTTATATATATAGATTAATCAGGACATTTGACAACAAACAAGTTATCACCATCGATCTATATTGTAACCTGATTATATATATATATATATATATATATAAATGGTTGCTTAGATATATATATATATATATATATATATATATCTAAGCAACCATTAAGAGAATTCCAAGGGTTTAAAATATGTCACTAAGGGCAAACACTTTTTTTAACTACTTAACGAGTCTTAAGCAGCTTAGTAGCTGACGAACCTTGATTGTAGATAGAATCTGATGGCTTAATAAATATTTGTAACTGAATTTATTATCTATAATAATGATCATAAAATTCATTAAATTGAATTATTAGTATGATAAATTACTCTTTTTTAAGAATTATTTTAATTTTTATGAATACTCGGTGTCTGTTTTAAAAATAAACTTATGATTTAGAATTCTCAGAGTGATTCTAGAACTTAAAGAGGTAAGCTTTGAGTTCACAACATTATCATTTCTCAAAAAAAAAAAAAAAAAAAAAAAATCAGAAGATGATTGCCTACCTTTAACATGCAGTGGTCGCGCGGATTACTATTGTAATCCAGAGGTAAATATTTTGTTGGTGATTTGGGTTGGCAGCACTTATGACCTTGAGCGGTCATCTACCTGTCACGCACACATCCCCACTGCTACCAGTCAAGGAGCAGAGCTGTATGAAGACGCATTATTTTTTGCATATTTTTTTCTTCTTGTGGATTACAATAGTAATCCACGCGACCACTCCTGGTACATTTTCTATACATGAACTAGTTTAGTATTTTATGTTTTAAATACGTTCTGTGCAAAAAACAACAACTAAACTGTTATTATATTTATCTGTAAACAATGTCTGAGCTTGACCAAGAACAATTACGACGCTGGCTTGCCGAAACCGAGAGTGACAATGAAAGTGTGATAGGGGTGTCCGATGGCGATGAAAATGAGGACAATGTTGAAGAAAGACAAGACAGTGAATGTACTGAAAACAGTGATATATGTTCAGAATATAGTGATCAAGACGACAGTGAACTACAACCTCATCAGGATATGCTTCAAAGGGAATTTTACATCGGGAAAGACAGAACTTCAAGATGGTACCTTGAGCCATTGGAACCACGATCTTCTCGCGTAAGGCGGCACAATATTATTCCTTTGCTGCACAAACCTGGACCTCAAGGTGAGGCTAAAAATGCTAATACTCATTTAAAATCAATTGAGTGTTTTTTGGATGATGAAATAATTGAAAAAATTGTTGATAGCACTAATATTTATATAAATAAGATAAAGATCAACTTCTCAAGAGACAGGGATGCTAAAGAAACAGATAAGATAGAAATTAGAGCCCTAATTGGTATTTTGTATTTATGTGGAGTCTTACGTGCTAGCAGAAGAAACCTGATGTCTATGTGGGACATGAGTAGTGGAACAGGAGTAGAAGCCTGTTATTTGACAATGAGTGAACATAGGTTCAGATTCCTTATGCGGTGTTTGCGTTTTGATGACGTAAACAATCGCCTTGCAAGGAGGGCAACAGATAAAATGGCTCCATTTAGAGATATCTTTGAACAATTTGTTCACAACTGTAAAACAATGTATAAAACAACTGACTATCTTAGTTTGGATGAGCAACTGATAGCTTTTAGGGGGAGATGTCCATTCAGGCAATATATGCCTAAGAAGCCTGCCAGATATGGGATCAAGGTGTTTGCTCTTACATCATCCAACAACTACTACACAACTAATCTTGAAGTTTACTTAGGAGTACAGCCAGACGGTCCCTACAAAGTAAGCAATTCTCCCAATGAAGTAGTTTGTCGTCTTGTAGAACCAGTAGCAGGCTCTAACCGTAATATAACGGCTGATAACTGGTTCTCGTCAATTCAAGTGGCAAAGGAGCTATTTGATACAAAATCGCTTACCTTCATCGGAACACTCAAGAAAAATAAACGTGAAGTCCCTCTTTGCTTTTTACCTGACAAAGACCGTGATGTAAATAGTTCAATGTTTGGCTTCCAAAAAATCTCTGTCTAGTTTCTTATGTGCCAAAGAAAAACCAAGCAGTACTGTTGATATCAACAATGCACAACAGTAAAGCAATTGATGAAAGCACAGGAGAATATCGCAAACCTGCAGTAATTACATCATATAATGAAACAAAATATGGCGTAGACATATTGGATAAAATGTGTGGCCAATATGATGTTGCACGTAATTCTCGACGATGGCCACTAACTCTCTTCTTCCACATCATAAATGTGGCAGGAGTAAATGCTATTACTGTGTTCAGAGCCAACAACAACAATACAATGCTATGTCGTAGAGATTTTTTACAAACTCTGGCTTTGGACCTCATAAAACCGGAAATACAACGGCGTATCAGTACACAGATGATACCCAAAGAAATCAGGCAGCGGGGAAAGCTATTCCTGAAAGTGGAAGAAAATCATACTGACCCACCACCGGTCCATGGAGTACTTGGAAGATGTCATCTTTGTGGCCGAGCAAGGAACAAGAGTACCAGAAAAAGATGTTTTCAGTGCACAAAATGGGTCTGCCCCGAACATCAGAAGAGTGTTTGCAATGAGTGTGCAGACTAAAAACTGAAAACTTCCAAGGCCTGGACACATTTACTAACAAAAATAAACATGGTTATATACTGTTATACAACTACTTAAACATATTTTTAATACATTTAAAACAATCTTTTAGAAATATAATTTTTACTTTTTTATATTTTTTTTTCATTATGACAATTGTATATAGAACAATCTAAAAAAACAAGCTTACATTGTTTTATGTTATATAATACTTTTGTGTTCTAATAAAAAAATTGTTATCATATTTGTGTTGTATATCATACCTCTAGATCCTATAAACCGTGTTATAAATTTTAAAATCGTTATTTATGTAATTAACTCAATTTCAAAATGGATTACAATAGTAATCCGCGCGACCACTCACGTTAGTAGTTTTCGCGCGACCACTGCAGTGTTAAAAATTCACTCTAAATTATAATTCTCTGACTGTTTCTGAGAACTCTTAGAAATTATTTCAAAACGATTCTTTCTGAAGGATTTATGTCCTTTGGCAGGATTTCATTCTTTCCTCTCCCTGGTTTATTTAGGCATTCTTGATTTCAATAAAACAATTTTCCTTTTTATTTGATTTTGTGTTTTACTGCACTTAAATGGATGATGAACCTTATCTTGATTAGAGAACCGAGTTTTGCCAATACCCGCTGATTGCAGTTTAACAACCTTGTTATACTGGCAAAATCAAGGATTTCAGACCATTTAAAATTAGATTGTGACAAAACCTTATTTTAAGTATTGAGGTTTCTATATGAATTCTAAATAAAATCTACATGACTATTCCAAAGCTTGTTGGTCTCCAAACCCACAATTTGCTGCAAGACACTACAGTATTGAAATATACTGTATAGCCATTAGGAAAGCTTGACTGAATTTAAAACTTAAAAATATATATTTTCCTGTTTTAAATTTAATCAAAATAGAACTAATGTATCAAAATAATACGGTAAATTATTGAGTACTTCTGGAAGGTTGTAAAAAAATCTCGTTAATTAAGTCTCCAGCTAAATTTAGAAGCAGAGTCATACAAACTAAAAATTTGAACCCTCAAAATATATTGAGAGTTCACAGTCTAGTTTTGTTAGTGTTCTAAACAAACATGCCAATAATACATTTTCCTTCATACATAATTGTTTGAATTGTCAATAAAAATTACACTCTTCTTGGCCTAAGTAAGTACAAGAAGGCTTTTAATCAGAAGATCATATATTCAGCATGTACTCATTTTATCATTTTCTGAAGTTAATTTGACTACACTATGTTTATTAGAGAATTCAAATTGTTTAACTAACTAAGAGCAATACTTATTAAAATGGTTTTGTATAGTAATTTTATTAATAACAATATAACTATTTTATTTTCTAGGATTAAGGTCAGGGCGAGTTGGAGAACAGTGTGAAGCAATTGTTAGATTTCCACGATTGTTTGAAAAATATCCATTTCCAATTCTGATCAATTCTTCTTTTTTGAAATTAGCAGATGTCTTCAGAGTGGGGTAAGTTATGAAACAATATTTGTAAATATATTAATAAGATAAATGCTTTTATAGCTGAATATAACATATAATTAACAATTAGTGATCGTCACAGAAAAAAAATGTAATATATGTACAAAAAAGAACAAATAATATGGCCAGCACTTGTGGTGCAGTGCTGTAACCCAACTAATTGGGGACAAAATGTTGTGGAGGTTGTAGGCAATCTGCTCAGCCCTCTTACAGGCCACTTAGATTGCGGCTAAATGAAACTTTTATATATAAAAGAAACAAAACATCTAGTCGGCACTGGTGGCGCAGTGCTGTAACTCAGCTACTTGGGGACAAAGTGTTTGGGAGATTGTAGGCGATAGGTTCCATGCTCGGTTATCTTAATACTGACACAGTGTCCGCTCAATGGTTGTCATCAATATAGACACTACTAGAGAAGTCTGGAGTGTCCGTGTTGAATGGTACTCAAGGTTCGGGTGTTGTTGTGGCGAGCGCCACCCGTGGTGAAAGAGGAAACTATCGCGTGCGCATGCGCGGGGATCTGGGAAGGGTGCGGCGTACGCAGTCGTGCGTCGGTGTCCAGGGTCAGCGCCAGCAAGAGGGAGAGTGAGGCCGCTCACTCGTCAGCTAAGTGCCTAGTTTAAGAATTCTTTTTTAATTAATTAATATTAATTATGTTTCGGTTGGGCTAAATTAACCATTAAGGGAGGGGGGGGAGTAGTTCTGCTGGGTAGGATTAAATCAGTCAGTTAAATGTAGGGATAGGGAACTCTAGGGCACGAGGGGATCGCAGCCAACCAGTTATTTCACAATTAAATTTAATGTATCAATTGTCATGTAATTATATTACCCTTAAGGTAGATCACTCTTAGTGCTGATCAAAGCTGGTTGTGATTGGTTAGGCACCGTCAATTAGCACTCACGCGGCCAACACTATTTTACCAGCTCACGCGTTTCTAACGCGGCGGAAACGGCGAAGCCTATTACCCAGTGATATTCTCACACGGCCTCTGATACTTAATCACTAGTTATTCCACTCACCCATTTTAATTAAACGCGCATTCAATCCGCCTTTTAATTATCCCGTAATTTTGTCAAAACGCATTTTCCCGCGTGTTTCCCCGCAAATTGGGGCCATCGCGTATCCGCTGCAATTGGTACCATCGCGTTTCCGCCGCATTGTGTAGAGAAGAGAACTAAGTGTCAAACTTGTCAGTTAGCTGAAAATCAGACCAACACTACGTGGTTCGGATTCCACGTAAAGCTGTAGGTCCCATAGTTGCCCTGGCTATTGGGCTATTAATAAATAGTCCTTTCTGAGCTAAGTCGAACTCAGATAGTAACAGTGACTACACTCGTTCATCTACACTCATTCATGCCTCATATTCGCCCATATCTCTATGATCGGCGTCTTAGAGATGAATAATGAAAGAACTTGTGGGAGAGAGATAAAGCTAGTCATTGTGAAGTGAGAGAGAAAATCACTCTTCTCTCATTATTACTCACTGATCAACATACCACTGTGCCACTTTAACATTTTGTTGTAAAGGATACACAGTGACAAGCACCGCCCATGACATCATTGGTGGGCCAGGCACAAAGTGGGGACTGAAATCTACTACAGCTGGAACATGGCATAAGGGGAAAAGGAGTTATTATAGGAGTGAGTAATCAGCTGATGTAGGGCGGTTTGTTTTTATAACTGAGTTATATTGATGTTATTATAATTTGATTTGCCATTTTATGATGTTTTTGTCATGTTTGAAATACTTACAATGTTCAGTCACCCACCTTACCACCAGGACCTTCAAATGTCTTACCTGACCCAAACCACACCACTCCGACTTACGGACCTATTGCACTCATATTGAATATATAGAAATGAGTGCTGGAAATATGTTGTCATTCCATCTTTTGACAACGGCCTAACATATATCCTTCATCTTTTTTAAAAAAGTTTCCTAATTTTTCCTAGAATGTTCTTCAGGAAAGAAAAATGATAAAAAAATCACAATGAAATTGGACAACATTTTGGAACTAACCGAGAAGTTTTAGTTTGATTTGTTTACTAACAAAACAAATGAAAGGAAAATTTGAAACATGTGATGTAAATGTTTCAGCAACTATTGGTATTTGTTTAAATAAACATCTGTTGTATTTTATTTCTTAGTGATAAAGTGGTTACTGAAATAGACTTTTGCATTCCGACAAAAATTTATATGCCGTATGCAATTTTGGTTTATAAATTAATTTTATATTTAAATATTTACCAATAAATATAAATAAATACAATTTTATTGTCACACAACATTTTCATTCATTGACAAACCCACACATGACAGCTCAAGAGCTAAGTTAAGAATAATCATATATCACACTTTACATTATGATTAACCCAAGGAGTGTTGGTCATAATTTTGTGTAGTGTCGCCAAATTTTCAGTGATTTGTAATACTTTTTTTAAAAATTCCCTGTATATTTATTATTAGCATTAGAAAGATGAAACTTGTATCATTTTTATTAGTAATAAATTAATTTTAATTATTGGTAATGGAAAAATTTTTAAAAGTTTTTAAATATAATGTTATTTATAATTTTTTTATAAAAATAAATTTTATAAGTAGATTAACGGTCATTTATGTATATAAAATTATGATATTAGAAAAAAACTGAGATATACAAGTTGTGCAGAATTTCATTCTGAACAAAAAAACATATAATTATATAGGCAAACATTTATACAACATATATTTATGAAGTAACAATAAATATGTTGCCTAGCAACGAATATGCCAACTTTAGCATGCATAATTATTATAATATTTATAAACCACGACACGGATCACCCATGATCACTAATAATATACAAACTATAATACACAAACACTAAAAATCACACAAAGCATAACACAACACATTAACAAACATAAACAACTGCCGGCTTGGTTTGGCGATCGAGACTGGCGAGTTGATTGACAGATGACGACGGAAGAAGTAAACAAAGAATTATTTCTGCCACTGTGCCTCATCTGACAGTCAGAGCAAAACCAAAGACATGTAAACAAACACTGATTCACGGCCTTTCAAATGATATATATTTGAGATGACTTTGACTTTTTTTTCGACTGTGAGCGACATTGATCGAGTGAGCGCACATCGCCTCAAATTGAGGTGGTAACAGTTTATGAAAATACCGATCGCCTCAATTTGAGACGATCAACACTCCTAGGGTTAAAAACAATTTATTTACATGTATACATTCCTTTTTTTTTAATCTTCAGAGGGCAATTTGTGAAGTGTTAAAAAACTCGTCTATTGTATAAAAAAGATTTCTTAAAAGTCAATTATAAAACAATCATAAAAACCTTTTTTCATATCTATTGATTAAACGAGATAATTTATTGTAAATTTTAAGAGCTACTACATAATGGCTATTTTCTAATTTGTCTAATCTACAAAAATCAATTGTAGTAAGCCCATTTGTTTTACTTCTAGTCTTATAATTATGAGTAGCACTTTTAATATCATCAAGACTTTTAGTAATAGTATATAGCTCCAAATCAAATATGTATATATTAATGAATGTTTATATTTTTAAATGAATAAACAATGGCTTACATTGATCCATACACTCTGCCTCAGACATAATCCTTATGACCTTTTTTTGTAGTATTAAAGTTTTGTTAATTCTCCGACAGTTTCCATAACAAATTAATCTGTATCTATAAAAATATATTGAAAATATGAAAAATAAGCAGATTTAATATATTTTATCTCTACATAGCTAGTGAGCTATTTAATCAAAAATATGACTCTTTAATCAATATGGGAGCTCCATATCAAATTTTTATCAACATGGACACCTAAAATCTTTACTTTATCTGTATAATTTTTAAGTTTAAAATTTCTATCAAGTTTTCTTCACAATAAAAATAATATTTTGGGTCTTATCTTCATTTAGGAGAAAACCATTAACTTTAAACAAATCTGAAGCACTATCTAGAGTACTTTGCACTGACACTTCCAAGTTCTTTAAAGTTTGAAGTTGGAAAAATGTGGTATCATCTGCAAATAACAATGTACTGTATTTGTACTTGGGGATTCCAAAATTGACCTCTACTTCTTGTGAACAATCACTGTTAATCAATACTTTTTTGTTTGCGATTGATAAGGTAAGATTTAAAAAATTCCAACTGTACACCCTGAATCCCATAATAATCAAATTTGCTAAGAGGTTTTTATGGTTTACACAATCAAAAGCTTTGTTAAGGTCACACATAGTGGCCTGAGCAATCTCTATTTTCAAATGCTCGAGCACTCCATATACCAGCTTATATATAGAATCAGTAGTGGATTTACCTTTCCTGAAACCAAACTGAGAGACACTCAGTAAATTATTTTGTTGAAAGAATGTACTTATCTGATCAAAAACCAATAACTCAAAGAATTTAGGAATCACAGGTATGACCGAGATTGGCCGATAACTTTCAGGATTACCTTTTGGACCTTTTTTTAAAATAGCACAAATTCTAGGTACTTTAAATTTGTTACCTGTTTATCGTCAGGAAAACTCCATTCAGATAAACAAACATTAAAACAGAAAGATAATGGCTCACTGATACTATGAATTATTTGTTTGAGTAAATTATTTGATATTAAATATATATCATTGCTATCAGATGCTTTCAATCGCTTAGTTGCATTTATGACGTCTTGTGGTGTTATAAAATTCCACGTAAAAAGGTCATTTAGGGCAGTTGGTGTGATAGTTTTAATTAAAACTTCTGAACTACACTTGGGGGTGCCTATTTTATTTTTAATATTCTTACTGAATCAATGAAGTAGTTATTAAAAGTGTCAGGAGATATGTTACAGTCTAATTTATTTTCAGAGCAAAAATTGTTGTTTGATTTGATCATTCTCCAGGCAGTTCTGCATTTGTTATTACTTCTTTCTGTAAGATTGGTATTGTATTTTATCATAGCCTCCCTAATATGTTTCCTATATTGGATCCTATATCATTAAATATTTGTTTAGTTTCGCAAGAAAGTCTAGAACTGGTTTTAGTTTTTGTGGTTTTAATAACTACATTATATTAATTTTTGACTGAATGCAATACAATCATGTCAATGCTATTTATATTATAATTCCGTTCATCGTATGGGTTAAAAGTTGTAGAGTTCACTCCCGGGAAGGTTTCTGGTATGGTTTTATTCATATTCAACTCTAAGGCTCTGGCCCACTGGTCTTAAAAGTTTCAGTATTATTCTTATGGAGTTGTTTTATTTGTTTTATTAATCATCAGCTGTTAAAAAAAAAAAAACAAAAAAAACAAATGAATTGAAAACTTTTGAAACACTCCCAATCATATAAAAGTATAATATAAATATCATGTTAAAAGTATTTCTCACTTGATTCCTAATATACCACCAGATTTTAGAAAAGACTGTTTGTGGGCTCCATTGCCCCAAAAATCAAATTCATAGTGATACAATCCAAATGTCCCAGCGAGGCAGTGGACTGAGCTTCCCCACGAGGCTGAGATCCACAAATGGGGCTCTATAGTGTCTTGGCGAGGCTGCAGGCTGAGTTGCTCAAATGGGGCTGTACAGTTTGTTGGCGAAGCCATGAGCTGAGTTTCACCACGAGGCCATAGGCTGAGTTGTACAAAGGGGCTAAAGACAGAGTTCCTAAGCAAGGCTGCAGGCCGAACTTCCCTCACGAGCGCAGGTAGTTGCGGGGTTGGCACGCGAAGCAACCATAAATAAACTAAAACATTACTGTTTATGTGTTAATCCTGCAGCAAGGTTCAGGTTAACAGCTAGTGATGAATAATAATAATAATAATAATAATAATAATAATAATAATAATAATAATAATAATAATAATAATAATAATAATAATAATAATAATAATAATAATAATAATAATAATGGTTATTGATTTTAGGTAACCGTTTTTACCAATATTTCATACAGTTTATTAATTTTTGACTTAATGCAATTTGTCCCCTGAATGCAATTTGGCCGGGTCATCCTCAGGCAAGCAAGGCTCATAGAGAAATAACACTAATCTTCAATTAACACTACTTTTACTAACGTATGTCACAGTCAATAAACTCATGACAGCTGGTTAGTATTGTTATAAGTGTGGCCATTGAAATTTTATTGGTTAACTAATACCATTGATTTTGTAAGCAAATAGATTTCCCATCCAATGTTAAATTTTGAGTCTCGAAATATCAGGTGTTTTAGTGGTCCATTGTGGAGCGCTAGTGTAGTCCCATGTAAATGTAATGCAGTTTAAACCAGCTGTGGTTGCGGGCCTCACTAACTAACAAAATTACTGCCACAAATATTCCTATTAGATTGTTTATCTATTGTAGGGTTATATAATCAATGCTAATACTAATAGTTGTTGCTTTCTTTCTTCTCACTTTATGAAAATATTGTGTCATAAATTGCCCAAAAACTTAACTTACCTGTTCATTGATAAGTTTGTTACCTGCATTAGATGTTTCTGTAAAAGTAAACAATTATTCCTATGCATTCATAATTTTATCCATATTACAAACTTTGAAAATATCAAAATTTTTATCGATATTGAATTTAAATTATGGTTTATATTCAAAATGTCTGACTTATGCTGTATAAAATTGTGGACAAAACCTTTTATTATTATTGTGGACAAGAAACAAAATTAGTTCTTGTTTCACAGGTAGCACTGGTGGTCTCCCTTTCTCTATCTCTCTCCACCTCTCTCGAGCTCACGTTGGTGACTAATAGCTGAGCTAATAGTACACCAAACAGTTGTCTGAGTGCTTATTTGAGACTGTTTACCTTTAGATAGCAGCTCAGGCGCAGGTCTACAGCAAACACATTACCTCGGCCTGACTGTTTGTTTCGATTGTCAACAATTTAATGAAGTAAACAAAAATAAACTTAAATTTTACTTTTTTTTTTTGCTGTCTTTTGTCCTTATACTCTCTGGGCACGTTTTAAAGTCTAACTAAAAGACTTACTTTAATACATTTTGAGAAGGATCAGCTGATAACCACCGGCTGTTCATTTGTCATTGGGCTATTAATTAATGACACTTTCTAAGGAATAGTCGACCTTAGTTTGTAACAATGACTACATTCGCTCATCTACACTCATCACACTCATTCGAAATCCATATTCGCCCATATCTTGACGATCGGCGTCTTATGAATAAATAAATAAATAAATAAATACTAGTATTACCAATTATGTATAGAATAATGTTTAGTTTTCAGATGACAAATAAAAAGTATAATAATATATTTTAGTACATCTTAATTGAGTAACTTTTGTTCTCTCAGACTTAGTTTTGTTATTATTTTTGTACTGATTAAATAGTAAAGATTGATTATTCACTATTATAATTTCAGGAATAATTTCTTACGGTTGTGGGTTCTTCGAGTGTGCCAGCAAAGTGAGAAACATCTGGATAAGATTTTGAACATTGATGAGTTTGTACGCAGAGTTTTCAGTGTCATTCACTCTAATGATCCGGTAAGGCTTGTTAAGCAAAGACATCATTATCATGTATATAAATAAGTTAAACATACAGGGACATTAACCCTAGGAGGTGATGCACTCACAAGTACGTGAGTACTCTTATTAACACATACAATATTTTAATTTTCATAGGGTTCACAATTTAAAGACACAGAGCCTATATGTTCATGTGTTCATCTGACAGTAGTATCCATCAGATTGTGTGAGAAACTTAACAAGTAGTTAAAATTTATATGCATAGTTGGGAAAGTTAATAATTCTTTAAACTGGATAAAGTTAAAGTAAATCCTGTAAAAAAATAAGTAATTGAAGTTAAAAGTCAGGGTAAATTAAAAGTAACTGATTAAGATAGAGTTTTACAAAAATTAACTGAAATTGAAAGTTAAAAGTTAGTTTTTGGCACAGTAAAATACATACAAATAAATACTTAACCACTATATTTTATTATTTATAATATCTTTGATAAATAGACTAATTATGTAATACATTATACAATTCAAAAGGCTACTCATAGTGTGTAGGCCTGCCATTCAAATTTTGATTAGACTATAGCTATGTTCATACTAATTTTTTTGTATAAATGTCTGTAATCTTAAAAATTAAATCTTGAATTTGATTTCTAAAATTGTTAAAAAATGTACTTAAGTCATTGTAATTAAAATTGTACATGTTGAACCCTGTACAATAACAAATCAATAACTATTTTATAGGAAATTCTTGATAACCAAACATTCCTATTACTCAGTGCACAATAAAAACCAACAAATTATATTGCGAAATGTTGACTCTAGGAGGTTTTTCTTAGACTAGAGGTGATAAGGAGGGGTCACTGATAAGATATTATGGGTATTAACATAAACAAAAACTGAACAAAATATACTCCATCTTCATCTATAGGGAAGTGGAGGCAGATCAATTCATACTATTTTCGATGAGACAATTCTGTTTATTAGATGTTAAAAAACTGGCTGTTCTATGTGCATGTTTATTATTACAGAAATGAGTTAATTAAACGTGATTAAAACTACCTAATTCATGAATAAAACGCAAAACGAATTATTATCAATGATATTATTGATATTACTATTAAAGATAGTATTATATCTTCATTTCAATGATGGTGATAGCGAAAAATTAAACCGAACTAGATATAGCAATTGTTACTTGAAATGTATCCAGCAATCTTGGAGGTAGTTTATTATGGTGTGTGTTATCATATAATGGATTAATTTTACTTAGGAAGCCTAACTTTAGTAAACATTTGGGGAAATGTTGGTTTGATTCACCATTGAAATGTTTTTCCCAAATACTTTTGAGCAGTACACTTTAAACTTGTAATTATGTATGATCAACTAATTATAAAACTGTTGACAGCATTAACGTCAAAATACAACTTATTTTCCTAATTGTACAGATGGGTAAAATTACAATATTAACATTAGCATGTTTACTGCGTTGTTATAATTTCTCAGCCATTCATCCTGTGCGTCACGCAATCTTGGGGTCTCGTTGCATATCATCAATTCATTGCGGGACGAGACTCTGAGATCTCGTTGCGCAACAGAATTTCTAAGCACAATATCACGTCATCAATTGAAGATAGAGCACTATAGGTTATTTTCTTAGATTTATCAAGTATCTGACGTCATGCAGGTTGTGGATAGAAGCGTATAAGCACGAGGCCTCAGGATCTTGTATCGCATATAAGGAAGTACTGTAATAAATTATACTCCAGCTGAGAAATTTAGGTTATGCTGTAAATAAACAGACAACTCAGCAATCACAAAGAAAAACTCTCCCGCCTTTTCAAACAACAGCTGACAATCTGTTTGCTAATATTGACGTTTAGTCTACTATCTGATCGGCGAGATCTGTAGGTCTTGTACCGCATATAACTAATACGTCATTACTCTGATGCGGCACGTAACCTGTATATCTTGTGTAAGATTTATGTTACTATTTAATTCACAAAGAAATATTATTTCATAGAGTTCAACTCCGCTACAATGCTTTAATTACAACGAAAAATTTCATAAACGCAAATAAGGAATTAAATGCGAATTTCATCACCTTGTGAATGTAAGCCTACGACACGAGACCCCGGGATCATAAGATGCAGTGAACGTGTTAAAAAAAGATAAACAAGCTTTTAGGCCCACTATGTTTATTTAAAAGAAGACTAGTGGCTTATAGGGGCAAAAGCCCCTAAATAAATAAAATACAAAAGTTGCTGTTAAACATTTAATGCATAATATTGAATTTTTAATAGTTTTATGAAACTTATAATCATATATACATAAATTAATAAAGTATTATTGTTGTGTTAAAACTTTTCTATACACTATATTTTTCGTGTAAGAATTGTCTGTTTCGTTGTTTAAGTCTACTGCATTTTCAATAAACAATTTATTCTGTCTGGGGATTGTACTATACTAAATGCAACATATAGTTGACCGTGTGTAAACACTGGTTTGTTTAAGTGTTCAAGTTCAACTTTCTCGAAGGTTTGGCGTGTGCCTTGTTAATTGTTATTGCAAAAGCAAATCTTATAGGGAATTTTTTTCTTTACATGTGGAAAGGTATATTTGGATCTGTTGAAATTAGATTTATTCTTGGCAAAAATATTACATTACCTTTGCCCGACCCTGAGATTATTTCCAATTTTATGCATTTTTCATATAGACATTGTACAATAAGTTCCATTGACTAAACCTGACCTTAGATTCATATCTCTAATCAACATCACTATGGCGCCACTTTTTAATGTCAGTTTATGTGATGGAGTGTTTGAGTTGAGATATTCTACTGGTATATTTAAATGTTCGAGGTTCATTAGTAATCCTTTGCTTCTCCTTCTACTGTATTTCATTGTTTATAATATGGCACTGTTCATTTAATGGCCACATAATTACGTTGGTTGAAAATGTTTGTACATTGTCTAGTTTTAGATTTGTTTTAAAAATGAAACTAATCATATTTTGATTTCTCAGTATACATTTTTCTGGAATATCTATTAGATCGACTTACCGGTTACTATTTAATGTTCCATTTCCCATTTGTTGCCAATCACAATAATCGTATTCCTCTACGTTGACACTCATGTTTTTTGTTAGTTTTAGAAATGTTAATTTTTTCCAGGTTTTACTTTGTTGTATACATGCCTCCAATATTTGTGCCCTTCCTTGCATTGGGACAACGGGCAGTACTTGTCTGAAATCTCCCCCAAACAGTATTATTTTTCCTCCCATTGGAAGTTGTCTGTAGATCGGGTTTTCAAATTTCATTATATCTTTTGGTAAACAATCAATACAATCTATTGTTGCTGCAGGCACCATATAAGCTTTGTCTATAGTAAAAATTTTGGAATTTCTCAATATTTCAGCTTTTTCTGTATTTACCTTTATTGAAGAAACTGACTGTGACTGAACTGGTACTGGGAGTCCAAACAAACAATGTTGTGTGGTACCTTCTTCTAGAAGCAAAGCTGCATTCCTGTCCAAGCTGATGCTAAAGCAGACTGACCACGTCCTTGAATGATATGTAAAAGGCATGTGTAAATGAATGTTTTCTCATAACCTTCAGGAGCTTCTAAAAGAACAATTTATCAACAGAATTACCTGATATTGCACTATTTTATTAACTACAGACTTTTGTTCATCGTTTAACATATAGTATATGTATCTGCTGGTTGTTGCTTGTTCAATCTGTCATACACAGAATTAATTTCCTTGTAATTTGTTGGTATTGGAAGATCTATGTGTCAACAGTTTCTACCATTTTCCTTAAGAATTTTGTCTATATGTTACAAGATAATGTTTTCAGCTTCATTTACTTCAATTCCATTCATATCTTCTATCATCCTCTCTTTAAAATTCATGCAGAGTGTATGTAGTGATACTGGTTCACAAAAACAGCAAATATATGCAAACCGTTTCCGGTGCTCCCTTAATAACACACTTTTGATGTTTGTGAAAATTAAGTAAATGAGAAAACAAAACATTTCTGTACTGTTAAAAAATGTCATATTAGTGATTTCTAATGGCCTTAAAATGAGTTTTTCACATAATCTCCAATAAATTAATTATTGGAACCTTGATTTAATAACTTGGTACAGTTACAATCCTCGTTTCTTTCTGTAAATAAAATATACCAAATGTGTATCTTCAAATTAATTTATTTGGTTTAGCTGCCATTGGAATGAACCTATGTCTGACAATCAAGTTCACTAAGCTAATGTAATTAAAAATTACTTTGTTTAATATTTGAAACTACCCTATCATTAAAATGTGCAAATCTTTGAATCAGTTCTGGGAGCTTTTACAGTATTTTCTTTCCATCCTCAGAGTACAAGTAGAATAGGTCCAATTAGCTTGAATGATAATAAAAATTGATTGTAATATTTGTCCATAAATAGGCTCTGTCCAAAGTCAAGTTTCCTTTGCATCAGTTTCAGGACAATGTTTGCAGTGTGGCTTTTTCCTCCAAAATCATCGAGGGCACCGCAATTAACTATGAACTTCAAAATAAGCCCATGTGGATGACTTATTGTATAGATTTTCATCCCATATTTTTACTTTTTATTTTTTATGTATTCTCTGAATTTCAGACGACCTCTCCATAAAATCATTCTTTCGTCTATAAAAAGTTCACATCATTTTTTTGTTGAAATAGTCAATTACGTATTTCAATTTTTTCTATTGGTCATTTTCATCTTGATTGTCAATGTCATTAAAACACAGGCAGCAAAAAGTCACTAAATGTCTGTCTCTTTTCATAAAGTTTGAAAAGTAAGTACCAATGAGAACTAGTGCTTCTTCCAGTAGTCATTTAGTATAGGTAGTTTCAATGTTCCAGTGTGGAATAGAAAAACAAAAAATATTTAACTCTTTAACCGTTAACATTTTACACTGGCAAATTCTTGAATTAGGAGTAAATGACTTTCAAATTAGTTAATTTATGATATCATTATTAACTAATTTAGGTGACATTATAAATACTTCCAACGTGTTTTTGTTATTTTAGTTTACAAAAGTCTCCAAAAACTCCTGATCTACCAGCATAGAATAGAAATCTTTTGGCTTTACACTGTCTGGGATTGAAATTTAAAATTTTTCTTTTTTTGTAAATTAACGGACCTTATTCCGTTAGTGTTCGGGACCCACCGAACAGGCAGATTTATATCACAACTAGTTGTACCAGCCTACTTCGCCGGTCATAATATTGAGTTTGATTGTATTCTCAATTTAGGACAGCTGATGTTATGTATAATTTACTACTGTACCAATTATTTTTAATTTTAAAAGTTCATTAACACAATTTTATTCTATTTGCTTTTATTTAACTGCTGTTAATCAAATAAATAAATCAATTAAAATAGCTCCATAAGAATACCATGAGAATTTTGGAAGCCAGTGGGACAAAGTCCTGAGGTCGAAGAGGAAAATCCCTTCTTAGTGAGGGCCAAGATAAACCTATGTACAAACTTTTAACTCAATTATACGTATAGTTTTGGAGAAATAGTGATGAGTGGTAAATGGCTTTTATATACAGGGTAGAAAAAAATATAGAAACCCTTTCACAACTTTTGTATAACTTCACTTGTAAAAGTGAAATTTTGTACATGATCATGGTTACAAAGCACATACTTTTTGACGCCATTGGCGACATTTCAACTTTTCAGGGGGACGGCCCACGTGGAGTTGAATGAAAATCTTCAGTGTAAGCCCAGGTATCAAATGAAAGGTATATTCAATAAAAATTAATTACTGCAAACTGGACTTTGAAAGGTTTATCCTTTCTAGAGTAGCAATCATTTGAATCTCAAAATAACTAATTTGTACAATATTATTTCTCTGCTATTTAACAGTTTCAAGTACATTATTCTGATAAACGATTATACTTTATGGAACATAATTATTCAAAATATTTAATTATCAAATTTTCTGTGGAAAAATAAAGTTGTGAGACCGCTTCCATATTTTGTTCCACTGTGTATATAAATTGAGGTATTATTCTGTCTCAGAATATGTTTCAAATGCTTCATCGTCTGTACCATCAGCTACTGGAAGTTCCTCGTAACTATAGTCACTAAATTCACTGTCGGATTTGTCTAAGGGCCTAGGACACTTTTGAACTGTAGAGGCTATAATTAATACTAAAAACTACTATTTACATATAATAGTACCACAAAACATAGCAAACAAAAGTGTTTAAACACAGAAATAGTGATCACAATGCAAACAAAGGGTACCTAAGAAACACTAGGACTCATCACTGTGTGCAGGCAACAAATTATCCTTCCTCAGGAAGTGTGATAGCACACTAACCTATGTTGCTGTAATGGACTTCTTTTGCCCAAGCGGTGACCCGCAGCGAACGTGTTATAAAAAACCTTTGAAATGATAAAAGTTACTTTGGTATTTTTATCCTAATATTTTTAATTCAAACCTAAAATTTTTTTCTAATCCTCATCTTTGTACCCTTTAGATAAGATTTTTTATGGCTCTTGTTATTTTTCAATTGTAGTAAGAAAACTAAGTTAGTTGTTTAAATATTGCTATCATGAAAAAGCTTGGGAGACAAACACAACTAATTCTAGTTAGATTTATCCGTTGTTATTGATAATTTCATGACTAAGCCAATAATTTAATTTTGCCTCAATAGGTCGCTAGAGCATTGACTCTGAGGACTCTGGGAAGCGTGGCTGGTATCATACCTGAGAGGCAGCAAGTACATCATAGCATCCGACGTAGCCTTGACTCCCATGATTCTGTCGAAGTGGAGGCTGCAATATATGCTGCAATGCAGTTTGCTGCACAGTCCAAGTATGAATATGTTTCACGTATTGATAATGACTAAACACCTGATCTTGTTAATTTTTTAGTCACAATAATGTTCATTATTACGTTGTAAAATTGAAATGGGAAACAAGAAAACATTGTTTACATATTCACTGACTTGTTTTTCAGGATCATAATCAAATTGCATTAGCAATATTAGACCCTCTATATTATGGCATTCTTTCATTTCTTAACTCATTTGCCCTACTGATGTCTACCACATAGCTTATGAGTCTATAATCATAATTGTTTACCTGAATAAGAGGAGTTGGTCTTCGAGGTGAAAGTTTGAGAGGCAGTACGCCACGGGTGTCCTGTGTGGTAAGTAGGCAGTTGTGGACGTTGATGGCGGCCAGCACTACCTGTGCATAAATAATTAAATATAATTTTATGTGATAGAATTGAGGAAATCAATAGTTCAGGTTGAATCAAACATAGTTCTCGTAGTTTTGTTAAATATTTAGTATTGCTGTATCATTTTCCTATCCGTTCAGAATTTATAGAACAGACAGAAATAATTTTACACAAACTCCAAACTCAAAGAATAGGGCTTCACTTTGTTTCTTATTAATTATTTTTTCTGTATTATGATCAAGAAAGTTAGAGGTAAAATAAACTTAACACTGATCTGTATATTTCATTACATTCTTATGTAAGTACAATTTTAAGAATGGGTGAGGCAGTGACTGAGCATTAGTGGTAGGAGAATCAAGTGCAAAAAAATTGAGTAATTGATTATTTTTTTAAATAATTGATTCTGGAATATTTGCTAATATAAATGAGTTCTTAATTAGATTCAAGTGAATATCACTAGGCCTATTTTGCACTGATTTAACTTAACATTCTCAATTATTCTTGAGTTTAGAAACTTTGATTTTTCTTTGTTTAAATCACATTAAAAAAATGTTGGCAAATTAATAGTTAGCTTGCTACATTAAGTTGTTCTATATAATTGTATATTCTTATCTATAGAATACTATTCTGAGTAATTTCTGGTTATTTGGCTTATTGTTTGTATGTAATTTACTTTGTAGTTTAAAATAAATTAAGTGTTTGTAATTTACTTTTAAATTGGTATTCATGATTGTATGGCATTACAGTTCTTTATTTACATTTGTTAATGTAACAATGAGAAAACCAACTATGCAATATATATACATAATGGGAAATAAAGTTCTAGATTGTAATATATTTAAAACAAGGAATTAAATAAGATTTCGAACACTTTTACAGTTTAGATATTATTAAATTACCAATGTCACCGTGTATGTATAAATAGCTCAACAAATAGCTGAACACGTTAGCTGCCATCCTTAAAATGAGTATTTTTGCTCTAAATTGCCAAAAACTTTTATGCAAATATTTTTAACAATGATGCATTATATTTACTATGCCATCATTTCTGAGTATAGAAATAGTACATACATAGGCATTATATGTATATAAATATGTCGGGAGTATTGGCCCGACACAGTTTTTTTAGTAGCGTATACGGCACATAAAAAACTCTGTCGGGCGTATCGGCCTGACACATTTTGAGGTAAATTTGTTTTCATGGTTTGGCTACACTGACTGCAGGATGAAAGTAATCCAGTATTCAATATATATTACGTTATTTCAATACCAACATTCACTAAATAAGTCTCTCGAGCCTATACTCCCGACAACTTGCCTGTAGAACATGCCAACATTTAAAGTTTTATGAACAACTTGTATACAACCAAAAACTTAGAAATTCGCTCTGTAAATACTATGATGCTTGCAGTACAATAAAGTGTGATTGGTTTCTTTAAGAAAGCAGGAGCAGTTGAGTAACAATAAAATAACCAAACGGTTGCTTAGTAACAATGTCGGGCGTAGTGGCCCGACGGCATCTAGCTGAGACAAAGAGCCGTTGGGCATACTGGACTGACACAGCAGCTAAAGTGTTAACAGAAAATAAGAAAAAAAAAAAAAACATGAAACGATAAACAAGTCTAGACATGTAAAGATAGACTCTTTACTTACGCCCAATCGGGACATGGGAGATTATTGAAACAGCAGCATCTTATACGTGAGTCGATTCATGCATCTGATTATGTACTCTATTTTCTTAATAATTGGGATCGATTCTTATCTGGGCAGTTTACAGTGTCAGGACTTAAAGCCTGATATTGCTTGTTGGAATTCTGGCCTTGATTGTTAGTTTTATCAGTAATATTCACCTTGTACTTAACTAGTTCAGAGATTCAAAATTTCTTTATTCACGAAATACAAGTGTTGTACATAAATAATGTCAACATAAACTACAATTGAATATTAAAATAACATCTTACAAAAGCTTAAATAATACCTATAAAAAGAAATATTTTACCAACCTGATTATATGTAACAGAGTTAGCATTAAAAAATTCCTCAGTGGTATAAGGAGCCAGGTTGATTAAATATAATTTAAGGTTTCTTAAGAACTTAGTCAAATCAAACAAAAAATACCTTTATTACCATAAAAACAATATACATGCATTGGCTTGCGTCATTATTAAGCATTATACAAAACTAATATATACAGTAATAACAATTATAGTGTAGGCTAATTATTGGTTATTTAAAAAGACATTAACTAAATAAAAACGTTCTTCAATTAAAAGGATTTGAGACTACGTTTAAACTTAATAATGTCTCCCACAGCCTTAAGGTCATCATTTAGGGTATTATATAAAATCGCAGCATTATAATTTGTATGTATGTACTTTAAAAAAGAAGACGTTTTATGTTGGGGAATATTTAATTTCTGCTTATCTCTTAGATTGAGGAATAGATTTGAGGAGGTTGTGTTTTCTTAGTATTTAAGTGAGGTAGGTAAATTTCTTAAAAAATAATTCCCATAAAAGATGTTTTTTTTATAATTGTAGATGGTGATGTTGGTGTACTACAGCATATTTTCCTCGGTTATCGTACCTATGGTATACTTTTTTTTCATTAATTTTCTATAAATAAATGTCTTCCCTATTTCTGTGTCTCGGACAGATCATTAAGTCTAAGAGAATGGGCAGAGTAAGGTCAAAAATGCTTGTTCTGAAATATACAGTGTGTGGCAGGTCGTTTGCAGTGAGCATGTGTAACAAGATCTCCCACATGATCCAAGGTCTGGCGACGCCTTCTCACATGAAGTTACAACTGATACCTATACTGCAACACATGCATCATGACACTTCTACCGCAGCCATGGTACGTTTGCTAATGAAATACATCAATCGTGACAGATCTAAGCATACGAATTAAGTTCTCAAGTCATTTAGAGAAAAAAATGTAAAAACCAATCTCCTTAAAAAACACCCTTGGTACTAAAGCGTAATAATAAAAAAATATTTTTGAATAAATTCTACTCATGGCTATTAGAACTATTTTCATTCACTGGATAAATTCTTCCAATTAATGAAAAAACATTTTATTTTGAATTGCCCAATGCTTTGCCTGTTTTTTGTGTTTGTAAGTGCTAATATTTCTATTTTCACCTGACTTGGCTTTCAATAAGAGCTTTAATGAGACTTTGTCAATGATCTATGATTCTTATGGCAATAAAAAAGTTTTTGATTTGATTTGGAATTGACAAACACAGATTACTGAGATATCTGACCATGATGGACAAATGTTACTGTTAAGAAATTTATAAATTACTAGAAAGAGAAACATGGTTAGATGTTTTATGGCCCCGATTTAAGAAAAATATAATGTATTTAACAAATATCTTTAATACTATTTTAACTTAATTTAATTTACTATATTATTTAACAATTTAAATTTATATATATATATATATATATAAAGAACAACACTTAGCAATCTTTTTTTGGTAATTTTAATGTTCAAAATTGATTTCTGTCTCGAAAGACCATCATCAGTTGAAAACAGAATACAAATAGGGTTATAAATATATTTAACTTTAGAATAATTAATTCAACAATTGTTAAATAATTAACAATTAATAATTAATTGTTGAATTAATTATTCTAAAGTTAAATATATTTATAACCCTATTTGTATTCTGTTTTCAACTGATGATGGTCTTTCGAGACAGAAATCGATTTTGAACATTAAAAACACCAAAAAAAGATTGCTAAGTGTTGTTCTTTTTATATATATAAATATATTAAGCAATCTAATAGCTACAAATGTCAAACAATACAAAGTATCACGCAAATTTAAATTTACTATATTATTAAATTGACTAAGTGTATTAATAAAAAAAGCTGAATTATTAATGTTGTTAAGGTTAAAAAAGAAGATTATGAACCTAAGATAAACTACTAGACAGTTGAAAAGTAGGGAAATGTCAATGGCAGTTTCATAAAGAAATAAACTGCTAAAAAATAAAATAGCAGAGAAAAAGATCTTATATTGATGGACAAATAAATACTTCTAATAATGTTAATAAAACATCACGGAAGATAATTAATTAGGAAACGTTGAACAAAAGTGATGAGGTGCTAAAATATATTTAATTTCTATTAGAAAATAAACTTGTTACTGAACCAAAACAATATATAGTTTACCTATTAAACTACCACTTTACAGGAGCAACTAAACTCCTTCCTATAAGTTTTCTGAATAAACTTTTTCTTGGTTTCTAGAGGTCGTAAAATTAATTAGTTTGTAATCCCTATGTAATGTATAGTTACATAATGTTACAGTACAAACATTTTATATGCATAAGTAAGTGCAGTGATTTTAGATTAATTAAAGTGATTTAAATAAATTTAATTAATTAATTATTTAATAATTAAAAATGTAATTTATTTAAAATCAATTTAATCATTGCATGTTATTAGTTTTGGGAAAAAAGTTGATGATGATATTTGTTAAACTTGTGTACATTTACTTGAATAAATAAAGTTTGAATCTTATCACTTCCTTTTTATCAAACAGGAAGTGATAAGAAGGGCCATGAAAAGGAAGAGATTCACTGTCGGCAGTGTTGGTAAAAAAACCCTGTAGAAAAAAATTATTTATTCGTTGTTAAATATGATGAACTGATGTCTCGATGAAATAGACTTATATCCCCGCAAACCCCCTGAATCAAAAGCATTAAACTAATAGAAATCCTGTACTGGTTTTTGTAGTCTAATCAAGTTTGCATTGAGTGAAAACAACTTTGAGTAATAATCATTTTACATAGTTTAGTAGTGAAATATGCTATTTAAAACATCAAAGATCCTGTTTGATAAGATGTCCCAAAAATATAATTTACTAAAAATAAAATAATTTCCTTATTCTGGAATACAGAATGATTCTGACACACCGATATTAGAAAGTTGTTCTGATGCATCGTGACTGTAGATGCATCATGATACTTTCAATGCATCAACATTCTTCTTAGTTGTACATAAAATTGAATTGCATTAATTTCTTGAATCGATGCATTGCACACTCTCACTTTTGAGGTACTAAATGTCTTTAATTTTCACTCTGACAATACTGACATGGTTTGTTCAATTTAAGGTGCGGCAATTATGTACTGACTTGCTACCTGAGTATCCGGCTCAAGATTTTGTTCTTGTCACCCTAAAAACGCTGACCCATCTAGCGTCAGCTACTCTTGTTGAGATACCAAACCAAGTAAGTTTATCAAAATCATAGTTTTAGTTTTTTTTATAATTAATTCTGATTTATCATTGTTTTTATTTACTTACTTTTAAGATATGATTGTAAAAATATACCCAAATATCAACTATGAAGGAGTGTGAACTATACATGGGCAGCTCAGAAAACAATCTTCTAAGCACACTGGTGTGAGTGAGATGCAAAGAGTGTTGCAAGTGGGATAGAGAACTACTCTTCCCCCACTTTATGATTCCATTTAAAGATTATCATGGCAACCAGAATGGTAGGCCGCGTGCTGAGGGTGCAATAGCAAGCGCCGCCCATTTTAGGTCATTAGCAGCAGTGGCCATTGGTTGGTTTGATGAACACCAACAATCAAATTTAGAGCAACTAAATCATTATTTAGTATTCAAGAAACAATTAATAATAGCAATAACACAATATTATTCATTCAATGTAAATAAATAATAATTAAACAAATGAGGGAGACAAAGGTAGTTGGACATTTGCTATCATTACGTGAAAAATAACAATCACGACGTTTCGATTTGGTAAAACCCAAACCTTTTTCAAGTGCTAAAAAATAAATTACATAAAGGTTTTACCAAATCGAAACGTCGTGATCGTTATTTTTCACGTAATGATGGCAAATGTCCAACTACCTTTGTCTCCCTCATCTGATACTCCATCATTAACAAATTTCAAAAACAAAATTAAACAAACTTGTACAGTTCATTAGGGTTATTTTTTACAACTAAACGCTAATGTTTTCAACTTTTTAAGGTTCAACTTTCGTTGAACTTTTTAAGGTGGAAGTTAGTCATGCTCATGAAGCAAGGCAGCTCAGCAGTGGAAAGATTCTTCTGTGCCGCTGGAACCACTACATGTGCTGTATATGACATGCAGGTCGCTTACTATCCATCCCAATTATACAGGATAAGACTCTGTGCAATATAGCTCCTCCAGAGATAAGATGTCAGGAGGCACTACTTAAAGAATTCAATAAGATCTTTAGTTTAGTGCTAATAAGACCTCCCCATTACATAGGATCTCCCACGTCAGAACGGTCACCTAAAAACCCACCTCTATGTACTGCTTTCCAGTTGAGCAGATCGAATTTCTTGCCAATGCTAGCAGTCCTGTAGTGTGGAACAGTTTTGATGGATGAAATAAGTTCCTTATTAATGATCCGTCAATACCTGTAGATGGGATGAATCTACCTTGTAGGGAGTGGACACTGTTGAATCGGTTCTGAACTGGCGTGGGCACATGTAACTACTGGAAATATAGATGGGGATTGATACTAGATCAGTCATATGATTGCAGGGAGTCTATCCAATCACATAGTTACATGGTGCCCTCTGCGCTCTTTTGTGAAGGGATTAGACAGCATAAACAAAATATAGATGGGGATTGATACTAGATCAGTCATGTGATTGCAGGGAGTCTATCCAAACACATAGTTACATGGTGTCCTCTGCGCTCTTTTGTGAAGGGATTAGACAGCATAAACAAAATATAGATGGGGATTGATACTAGATCAGTCATGTGATTGCAGGGAGTCTATCCAAACACATAGTTACATGGTGTCCTCTGCGCTCTTTTGTGAAGGGATTAGACAGCATAAACAAAATATAGATGGGGATTGATACTAGATCAGTCATGTGATTGCAGGGAGTCTATCCAAACACATAGTTACATGGTGCCCTCTGCGCTCTTTTGTGAAGGGATAAGACAGCATAAACAAAATATAGATGGGGATTGATACTAGATCAGTCATATGATTGCAGGGAGTCTATCCAAACACATAGTTACATGGTGCCCTCTGCGCTCTTTTGTGAAGGGATAAGACAGCATAAACAAAATATAGATGGGGATTGATACTAGATCAGTCATATGATTGCAGGGAGTCTATCCAATCACATAGTTACATGGTGCCCTCTGCGCTCTTTTCTGAAGGGATTAGACAGCATAAACAAAATATAGATGGGGATTGATACTAGATCAGTCATGTGATTGCAGGGAGTCTATCCAAACACATAGTTACATGGTGTCCTCTGCGCTCTTTTGTGAAGGGATTAGACAGCATAAACAAAATATAGATGGGGATTGATACTAGATCAGTCATGTAATTGCAGGGAGTCTATCCAAACACAAAGTTACATGGTGTCCTCTGCGCTCTTTTGTGAAGGGATTAGACAGCATAAACAAAATATAGATGGGGATTGATACTAGATCAGTCATGTGATTGCAGGGAGTCTATCCAAACACAAAGTTACATGGTGTCCTCTGCGCTCTTTTGTGAAGGGATTAGACAGCATAAACAAAATATAGATGGGGATTGATACTAGATCAGTCATGTAATTGCAGGGAGTCTATCCAAACACAAAGTTACATGGTGTCCTCTGCGCTCTTTTGTGAAGGGATTAGACAGCATAAACAAAATATAGATGGGGATTGATACTAGATCAGTCATGTGATTGCAGGTAGTCTATCCAAACACATAGTTACATGGTGCCCTCTGCGCTCTTTTGTGAAGGGATTAGACAGCACAAACAAAATCAGTGAAGCAAGTCTTAAATAGCTCGATGGATTGGCAGTTCTTTATGACAGGAGATCACTTTAAATTTTTTAAATTCTCATTAATGACATGAAATTATTAACGTGACTTGGATCTTGATCCAAATATATATATATATATATATCAGAGCTTTTAAAATTAACAAATGGTAGCTGACAACAAACCATACGATAAATATATATATATATATAGTATGTGATGAACGTTGTTGATTAGACTTTTTTGGTACATTAACATCCCATACTAGACTTCATACTTGGTAATAAAATATGGTTGCTTTATTTAATCTGTTTGTAAATTCTTCTGTATCTGCGCCATTTTTAGCAATAGTACTTCTGAGATAGTTAAAATGTTCTACATTTTGGAGGGTATGTTTCTTAATTTAAAGTTATTGGGTTGTAATGTTTACCAATCGTCATTACAGACACTTTTGTTCTTTACTGACTGTAAGTTTGAATTTTTGAAGTTTTTGGTTCCATACATAATCTTGACAGTTAGTTATGTAAATAAAATGGTTGTCTATTGTCAATGATATAAACAATGGAAAATCACTGGGTGATTCTCTTTAACTGTAATTAGCATGAACCTGGTAATTATAGTCATAAGAGGCTGGGCTTTGAACAACTACTTTACTGGAAAATTTGTTAATTATGAACGTATAAATAGAAGAAATATGGTCATTACTATATTAACTACAACAAAATAATTGAAAACTAGAAAACAAAGAAAAAGGATGATAAGTGATGAAAACATTGTGCTTCAGTGGAGTGACAGACCGAGGATATTTCTGTTTTACGTGTGTGTAAAGGCAAGAGACGGTGCCGTGCCCATGTACGCTCTGATTGGCTGCCCGTCCCTTTTCATTGGTAGACGTTTTTGATAGGCTGGGGGAGTTAGCTAAAGACAAATATAAGTTGATGTTGAACTCTAGCGGAAGTTTTTGGAATTATCCTTTACACTATTGACAGAAATATTTTATTTGGGATATATTTTTTAACCACGTTTTAGGTAAAGTAGAGGCTGGGTATATATTCGTTTGTCACGTACAAAGGGATAATTTGTTATCTTTTGCCCTATCTTCTTAGTTAATTTATGGCTCTTTCTTAGAATCAGCTGTTCTTAGTGATAACATTTACACTCATTCATACATATACACTCATCACTCATTTGTAAATCATATTTCTTTGTACTTTATCAATTAGTAACAATTAACCGGGTTTTCTATAGGACACTGCCCATTTTGTTATGAATTTTCTGCAGCAATGTATATCCTTTTGATTGCAAAAACAATTCAATGTCAAACTTTAAAGAGAATAATAAATTGTAGCAGCCATGTTTATGAGCATGTAGCTAAGTTGCAACTGAAAGGATGAAGTTGTAATGGGATTCAATGTCTATTAATTTGAATGTTACGAGACATTCCAGTTTGTATGTGCTTGACAACTCCAGTTTTAGCTTGTGGCAGTGTTTGGACCAGAGAAGGATCATAATAGCATTTCTGAACTTGTTCATCAGTGTTTTAAGTCAAAAGTATTAACCCTTTTAAGGCTAAAAACTACATATAATCATGAGTAAAAGACAAAAATTGGATGTAATTACTTGTAATATAAGGAACTTTACGGTAGATTAATCTTCATAGCGCAAAGCTTACATTTTGCAATTTCTCCAAAGTTTGTGACTTAACATGTATATTTAACACTGAGATAAAACAGGACATAAGCTAAAATATCAAGACATTATAAAAGATAGAAAACTGATGAAAATAACGCTTAAAATTATATGAAAACATTATAAAGGCTATAATTCCTCACAAAATTACCATCTATGTTGCCCGAAACATGCAGGCTACATCCAAAAATTGTACACCACTTGTGATAATATCGTTTACAAATGTATTTTCACTCAAGATGATCTATCACGAGGTTTGTTACTCATCCTAGCAATAAATAAATACAAACTAACACATATTACACATAAATAAATATCATAAAATGGGAAATAAACAAATAACTTGATAAATAAAACTGTATAAACAATACCACTGAACAGATGACTCACGACTGAAAGACTGAATTGTTTACTATAGAGACCGCAACAAGAGTGAAGAAGAAAGAAAAAAACAAACATTTCCTGTGATGCCTGCTTGATAAACTATGAAGCCTTGCAATCATTCGACATTTAATCAACGTGAAACATTGTAACTAATTAAAAACTTGACGTCTGCACATGACACACGTTGGCCGTTGATGCATTTTTGCATACGTACACATATGACGAACGCATGCCTTTTGTATTATTTTACTTACGTCCGCCTATGATGGACTTAAAAGGGTTACCATTATCATTAACACATTCAGTGCTACATGGGGTAAAGTCGTTTCTGTTACTGTTTTTAATTAGTTTTTTTTTCGTGAAATCTATATTTATAAAAGAGGATGTTTTTGTATATATATATATATATATATATATATATATATATATATATATATATATGTTTGAAGTTTATGCGCTGCCAAACCATCCAACCGATCACCATGAAACTTTAATATGTTGTCCTGTATACTCCCGAGATGGTTTCTGTGAAGTTTGATGCAGATTCGTCCACAGGGTCCCGCCCCACGGGCTCCTAAAGATCCCATGTTATTCAAATGGAGAATCTGAATTGTTTACAAAAAACATATGACTGTGTGGTTTAATGTAGTTTCACATGCCATAAGCAGATTGAAGTTCTCACAACAACAGTACTGTACTGTATATGTTTTGATTTATTGTAGTTCTACATTTCACCTTGAGAGTGTAGCACACACTACTTTTACTTGATCAGGTGATCTGTATTTGGTGTTAACCTTTTTTCCTCTGTAATTAAAGCATGTGGTGAAACGTGAAAATAAAAAATAAATAATTATTTGTTTTGCAGTTTACTTTTTATGACATGCCTCCTAAAAAATCTAATATTGGTAGAAGAAGCAAAAATGCTAGAATTCTTTCAGCTATTAGGTTCTAAATCAAACTCAATATTATGACCGGCGAAGCGGGCGGGTACAGCTAGTAATCTATATTTATAAAAGAGGATGTTTGTATATATGTTTGAAGTTTATGCGCTGCCAAACCATCCAACCGATCGCCATGAAACTTTAGGATGTTGTCCTGTATACTCCCGAGATGGTTTCTGTGAAGTTTGATGCAGATCCGTCCACAGGGTCCCGCCCCACGGGCTCCTAAAGATCCCATGTTGTTCAAATGGAGAATCTTAATTGTTTACAAAAAACATATGACTGTGTGGTTTAATGTAGTTTCACATGCCATAAGCAGATTGAAGTTCTCACAACAACAGTACTGTATATGTTTTGATTTATTGTAGTTCTACATTTCACCTTGAGAGTGTAGCACACACTACTTTTACTTGATCAGGTGATCTGTATTTGGTGTTAACCTTTTTTCCTCGGTAATTAAAACATGTGGTGAAATGTGAAAATAAAAAATAAATAATTATTTGTTTTGCAGTTTACTTTTTATGCCATGCCTCCTAAAAAAACCTAATATCGGTAGAAGAAGCAAAAATGCTCGAATTCTTTCAGCTATTAGGTTCTAAATTAAACTCAATATTATGACCGGCGAAGCAGGCGGGTACAGCTAGTTTGGAATAAAATTAAGCCGAAAAGATGTAGATTGTACTGCAACGAAGGAAAAAATACTGTATTTATGTTCTACAAACGCTCTGACCAACCTGAATAGTGTTCTGTCGCATGTTTTGAAAAGTTTATCTCAGATTAGACTAATTGTGTAAAAATGTTAGAAATGGACCTGATAATAGTCGTTTTTAATCTTTTTCATATGTTTTACTTAAGTCCTTATAATACTAACTAGGTCATTAGAAAATAGTGTTGTAAAAAATCAACATAGGGGCTGATGGCCGACTAAATGGCCGAACATAAAAATGAATTATTTTGAGCTTTCCATATATATAGACTACTTTTGACTGGCAGTCTTAAATTGACACTACACAATTACAAAAATAAGTTTAACAAAAATTCTCAGCCATTAGGGTAAGTTTTTAATTTATATATGCAGTCACACGGGGTGAAAATGAAAATACGGCCTTAGCACTAAATGTGTTAAGTATCCCCGAAATACAAGAAAGTTTGAGTTAAGTATCCCCTAAATACTTTTCTGCACAGAATAGAAAACCATAGACCAATATCCTTAATTTCAACATTTTCCTAACTCATTGAATAAAATTATTTTAACACAGCTAATGGAATCAATCATTCAATCAATGCTTTATTCCATTAGTCAACAAAGTTGAAATAGGACACGTCAATAATTACAGTTAGTATTGTACTAAATTACTTAATTCTAAAAATTAATAATAACAATAAGTTATTAAAAATTAAAACACACATAATTCAGAAGTCATCTACATCAGAGTTCAAAAATTCGCCAATATCATACATTGGATTGTCAAGTAACCACTTATATTATCCAAATTATGGCTGATGGCCTATAAACAGCGCATGCGTAGCATTTTTTGCCCACTACCACATACTATCATATGTTCTTAGTAGAGTCACTGCTAGAAGCACGGATCTGCCATTATAACAATGATCCCAATTGCAAAGTGTTTACATTAGATCTTCTATTGTTTAGTGTAATCAATTGCGTTATAATTGAAGTATTCTTAATGGTTTAAATGATAGAGTAATTGCCAGTTTCACCAACATAATTAAATTTGTTCTAACCATACTCAAAATAGTTTACCATAATTGATTGATTATGTTTTGTATGTAACTGTACCTTGCAGCCCACTACGTTCTCTTCCCTACACACATCATTTAGTTTGAGTTTATGGCTACAGTTGACTCTTAAATATGTCTATAGGCATAGTTCTGGCACAAACTGGCAATTTGTAAAAAAGGTTAAACAATTTACCAGGTGACATGAGCCAAACTTTACAAATCTGTGTTGTGGTATGTCAAATTTGTACTTGTATCTTGTGCAGTGCTGATGCATGCCCTGCCTGGTTGAAAGGAGATGAAGGTTAGCTTTAGTGTACATTAAAATGTGGTAGATATATAAATTTATGACTGTTAAAATTTAAATTTGTTTAAAAAGTGGTCTACAGTGATCCACAGAACCGGTTCGACAGTTCTAATAACTTTTTTCTGCAATAGAAGAACATCAGGTATTTTTGTGAATGACCTCATAGAATAAGGCCATATGATAAATGTGATTGGAAACCACAATATACAGTCCTCAAATATTCAATAGCAAGAAAGTCCCTAAGCTTCCAGAATAAAAAAATAACTCTGGATTTTTTTGCACAAACTACTTATCTGATCATTCCAATTCAGCTTTTGATCAATATGAATCTCTAATAACTTTATGGAGGGTTCATTTGAGGTATGCGTTAAGCTTAGAAGTATTTTTTTGAGTTTTGTTAAGTGGCCTACACACGGGCCGACATGACTGCCCAACCTAACAAGTCGGCCCTAGTTGTTTTGTCGAGGCTTTCCCTACACACGCTCGACCACAAGAACTGATCAAACTAGTCTAGAACAAGTGTTTTCCATAATTTCCACTTTCTTTTTAATTATACACAGTGTAGGCTTAGGAATCCACTTTTAATAGATATCTTATAATGCCTTGTAGCACTAATTTCTTCGGTCCCGGTTAGAGTAACTTTCATCTTCTAGATTCAACAAACACCGGAATTCCTTCAACAACTCATTTAACTATATTATCACAACTTTTTCTGTTTTGTTAGCACAAGATATTGTAAAAGAGAGTAGTAAATCAATAACTTCCAAAGTCAAACTGAATGGTTTGGTCGGGGAACTCGGGCCGACAATGCTACTCACGTACCAACTTGTCGGGGTAGGGAGTGGGGCGGACGGATGGTTCACCCAACCCGACCGTCCTTAGGTTGGTCCGACAGAAATCATGATCCAACCGAGCTACACATGTCCCGACCTAGTCGGCCCTTACGATTGGGCCAACAAATCGGGACGTGTAGAACCCTTTACTATTACAAAGTAACTTATTTGCAGTAAACAACAAAGGAACACTGCCACCAACAAAATCTGTTAACAGACCACTAACACGGCTTTTTAAAAGAAAGATCAACCACCACAGCCATTACAATATTAATAGAATACATAACAGAACAACTGGAAGCAGGAAACCTGACCATAAACATCTTTCTAGACCTGAGTAAGACATTTGATTGCCTAGGGCACAACCTAATTCTCCAGAAACTATTATCATTAGGCATTACAAACTTTGCAAATAAATGGTTTGAAAGTTACTTGAAGAGAAGGACGCATCTGGTAGAAATTAGGCATACAGAAAAAAAGCACCACAAGGCAATACAGATCTCAGCCACTACCAATAAAAAGAGGAATCCCTCAGAGCTCAGTTCTGGGCCCTGTGCTATTCATGCTCCATACAAACGACCTTCCTCAATACCTCAATGAACATTGCTCAACCATTTTAAACATTGATGACATGACCTTACCATTCAGTGGAAGAACACCTGAACAAATAGCCATAAACTCATACATTGCTCTACACATGGCATATCAATACTGCCACAACAATGACCTTGCTGTTAATATGACAAAGACTAGCCAACTACCTTTTTGGACGAAGAGCAGAAAATGTACCCAGCACGTCCTGAAGTTGACATGGTAAATGGCACCAAATTTCTTGGATTATTAATCGACAGAAATCTTTCCTGGATTTCTCATATTAATAATCTCCTCAACAAGCTCCACTCAAGCCTGTATGTCATAAAAAGAATAAAGCTCATAAGTGATGCAGCAACAGCCAGAATAACTGTTCGAGAGTTACAAACTAACATCTTGGGGTGGAAGCTCAAATAATAACATTCATCCAAGTCCTCCTTGCTCTGAAAAAAGCAGTCATAACAGTAGAAGGTCTACTTCCATTAGAAACTTGTAAAGAGGCATTCAAAAAACTAAAATCAAGACAATCACAGCCCTTTATATCCAAAAAGTGATAAATTTTGAAATTTCTGAAAACTTGGAAAGGACATAAGACCACCACCACTACAATACCAGACACATCCACTTCAACCTTTCAGCACACCACCTTAGACAATACAAAAAGACTCCAACTTACATGGGAAGGAAACTCTTCAACCGGCTACCCACAGAGCTGAAAGCCAAGTATGGACAACCATTGAAAAACACCCTCAACAAATGGCTGGTGTTAAGACCTTTCTATACACTAGAAGATTTGTACCAAGAAACACAACCATCCTAACCAAACATCACTATAGAAACATATATAAAAAAACTACATATACATCTCCATTTACTTTAGTAATTCATTATTGTATGACGCAATTACTTTTCTTAAAGGAAATGTAAATAAAGAAATTTCTATGTCTAACGCTTATATATTGTAGGTAGATCTGTTGCTCAATTATCTGGTAAACGATCCTCGGAGGGAGGTACAGTACTGTGTGCTGCAGTGTCTCTACCTGTTGGCCAAGCATGGTGCGTACTTGTGGCCTGAGACTAGTGTGACCAGCTTGGTGAACATCGCACAGGGACCCCATCCTTCTTTAGTCATATGTGCCCTTGACGTTTTAATTGTGCTCACCCGCTCAGCTGCTGTCTGCAATGCCCATGTATCATCAGGTATGCCACGTGTTCTTTTCAAAAATTTTGTTTACACTCAAATATCTTATTTTGTAATGGTGGTGTGAATGATTTTAGATTAACTAATCTTCCTTATCTAGTGCCTAGTTGTATATGATATAATCTGACTGTACTTTTCAGATTGTATGAAAATGTTTTCTGCCACAGTTGCAACAAAATATTCATATAAGCCAATCATCTTAAACATTTTTCTTGTGTTTCAAGAAAGTGGAAGCTTTAAATGATAGTCAATGATTTCTATGCATAGACTATAACCATGCTTAATATATATTTGTTGTGTTTTAATTACAAACATTTTAATGTAAATATTTCCAATGAGAATGGGGAATATTTTTAAAATGTTAAAATGAGTGTCCAGCGACACTAATTTTTCTAATTTCTTTAAACATTTACAATCCTACTTGCTCTACTTTTTTATTCTAATTGATTGGTATGGTTGTTAATCTATCGTAAAACTTAAGAGCATCGATAATGTCAGTTTACATTACAGATTTCACAAAAATTTAAAAAAAACTGGCATTTCTCCTATTATTGGATCACAAGTCAATATACAATCTATTTATTTATGTGCTCTGATACTATATATGTGTAAAGTTTCATTTTTACACTCCTTATGACTGTAATAGAAACAATTGATTGTCCGTAAACTAGTTCATATACAGACACAGTGTTAGCTCAATAGTTATCATGGACATGGACACTACTGGGAAAGTCTGGGGTGTCCATGTTAAATGTTAATGTTAGTTGGAATCTAGATGTTGTTGTTTATGGAAGAGGACTGATTATCGAGCTCGTCAGCTGAAAATCAGACCAATACTATATGGTTCGGATTCCATGTAAAGCTGTAGGTGCTGTGGCTGTTGCACTATTAATAAAATGACTCTTTTTAAGGAACAGTCAACCTTAGTTAGTTATGACATTAAATGATGAATGCCTTTATTAAATGGGCGAAGTTAGGACTAACACAACCCAAGAACGAGTGCAGTAACATCAACTACATTCGTTTATCTACACTCATCACACCTCATATTCGCATATACTGTATCTTGAAGATCGTTAACCCTCTTTATAATGAATAATAATATTTTGTTGATTTGCTTGTGCTATTTCAGATTCCGAACTGATGGAATTGTGCCAAGAAATGAGCTACTCTAGTAATGTCGTTGTCGCAACCAAGTCTATCAAGATTTTATCCCACATCCTTTGTTATTGGTGAGTTAACATAATTGTTAGTGATTTATAGCTATTCGACTTTTGTATTATATATATATATGTATTCGCGTGATAAAAACCCTAGACAATTTGTTTAAATGTGTGTAAAAAACATCTACTTGATAATTGGCTCCACTTACTTATCTGCATTAACAATTTAATTTGTATTTGAACAGTGTACATAGTACCAACATAATTACTGCAAATAATAAAATGAGAAAATTATTTTTGTAAGCAGTTGAAATTATGACGTTTTAATTCATTTGTTCATTTACAAACATTTGTTTGATGAAATGGAACAAGTTTACATAATTACTAAAAATATAATCCTAGAAGCATTCAAAACGTATTTAAAACTTGAAAATTGCAAATGTTTTTTACAAGAGAGCTATTTACTTTATGATTATTTTTTTCTTAAGCACTATTAACTTTTTTTGAAGATTTAAGTATAGTTGTTATTTTTTTCTTTTTCCTTTCCTAGCTAGCACACTTTTCATCTTGACAGTAATCCTCCTCTTGGAAATTCAATGGTATATTAAAATCTTTCTTATTTCTCTTTTTGAAGAATGACCTTACATTACCTTTCTTCGGGAATGCCCATCATTTTACTGAGTGCCAGACTCAAGCTTAGAGGTCCTAATTTTTCTAAACTTGCTGTTCTTATAACGTGCAAAATTGAATTTGTTCTAAATAAATATACTTGCAGCTGGGCTTAATTTGATTTCAGGTACTTTGGCTATTATAGTATAACATCGCTTGATTGGCCCTCGGTTGTCTGGACCCTCTTATGATTCGGCCTAAGAATAGTCCTACAAAATTGTGTGAATTCATTTTATAGTACAGGGTGTCCAGCAACAGGGAAAATAGGGAAAACCTGGAAAAGTCAGGGAATTTTAAATGACCTGGAAAAGTCAGGGAAAAATCAGGGAATTTGAAACAAAACCTGGAAAATCCTAACAAGAACACAAGTCTGTTGTGATTTGTAATAGTCACTATATACTTAGGTGCGCTACAAAAAATCCTTTACTTTGTTCAGTACTAAATGTTAATTTTACATGCCATTTAATATTCTAAATTATGAAAAAGCTACTTAATTCCTTTGCTTATGCTTGTTCGGCCTCATACAACTAGTTTAATATAGCTAACAGTTTAAAACTTACTGAAATAATTCTCTGATTAGTACTTTTTAAATAAGTCATAGACCTAAAATTTATGCTGGTTTTGGGGAAATTATAATTTAGCACCGTTTTTCAAGGTATTGAAAATTGTCATAATTTAATAATAGAATAAAATGTATGTTTGTTTTTTACTCAAGGCTAATTATAAATATTTTTTAAATTCTACCTCTACTTTTATAAAGTAGTTTAAAAAGAATAATTATTTTAGGTAATAGTTTTGAATTTAATTATTACGGTTATCAATAATAATATATTTGTGAAATATTGATAGTTCGGTTATTAATAATTGTAACTGACTGTAAATAACATGATGTATGTACATGGTAGTACATAATATTACTATTAAGTAAAATAGTAATATTAACTTAATAGTACTATGTCGATTTGGGGTCAGGAAAATTTTGTATGAAATCACAGATCGGTCAGGGAAAAGTCAGGGAATTTGTTTAAGGAGGTTTACTGGACACCCTGTAGTACATAATTTAGCAAAATTAAAAATAAATCAGGGTCAGTATTATTAAGTTACAGCAATTTGTTCACACTGCAAAACTAAGGTGGAAATAGTTTACTTTTGCAATACTAAATTTGTCTCTCTTATACAAGTTTTGCTTTCTTACATTCATGCTGGATACACAACACAACTGCATTGGAAAGAAATGTTTGGGATCGGGAATTAGGACTCACGACAAAAGACCAAGGTCAATGCTCTGTGGACTACTACTACTATAATAGAATCAGTCAAGTGGTTGGATCTGACAATCCTGTAATCGCCATCAAAAATAAATTACGTTGCAAACAAATAATTAATTAATTAATAATAACGTTACTAAATGAATTTCTTTTGATTGACTACAAAATTGCAAAGCTAACACATATAGCATTTTGGCACAATACCAATTAAATTTTATACATAATATATTATATGAAATAAAATGTAGGCTCTTCATTTCCTGTTAGTCAAGCTTTAACATTTAGTCATATTTTTTAGTGTATTTGCTCTTTGAATAGTTAATTTTATGTTTGCTAGTGTAAACTTAATTAATTATGTAAATTATTTATAATGTTTTGAAGATAAAAATGATTTTTTATTTGATTTGATGTATAAATAACAGTAAGAGACTTAAGTTTTAGTGGAACTGTAAGTTAGGTATAATGTTAAAAACTGTTTACTAGAACGTAGATTAACTCTCTACATACATATTTTACTTTTATAATTTTGATAATTATATATTTATACATATACCTATATTTGAATATAGTATTGTATCTTCTTTTTGCAGTGGTTTATTATGCCCCAAAGTGCTTATTTAAATTGCTTGTTGTTTGTCTGGCTTTTACCTAAATCCAACTAACAGGCTATTATTTTAATCCGTACCAGTGAGGTTGTCTGATTTATATTTTGCTATAAATCAGACATATAACTTAAAGGGCTAATTATTTAAAAAAGCAAAATAATTTCTTGAAGAAATAAATATTCAATTGGAACTAAGTCTATAGAAAAAAATTGAATTTTAACTAGACAGATAAAGTACATAAAGACTAAAATTGAATTAACACTAAAATAGACAAAGATTTTCACAATCTGTATATGGGTAGTTTAGCATAGTCATTGCACAGCGCAGTGGTTCACAAGCTATCTAACGTCAAGAATGCAGGCTGTGTAGATTAAAAACACAAAAAAAGGAATAACCACTATAACCACATCAAAAGAACATAATATAAACAAGAGTGTCCCACAAAGGTCAGCACTGTGACCAATCTTATACATAGTATTTGTCAATGGCTTCCCACAGTTCAGCTCTATTTGTATTACGACAGCTGAAACAAATTAGCAGTAGAGAACTAATATGAACTGCATACTTCCCACCATTTGACTCACATGCAAGATATGGACTTGTAGTTTGGGGCAGTTCCAAAAAGGCAAATATGCTAAGGATCCTCATCCTCCATAAGAAGGTAATTCGGATATTGGCAGGATTGAGACCCCGAGAATCCTGTTGTCATGTCCTTAAAGAACTAAAATCTTGATGGTAAGTAGCTATATTCATTATTGATATTGCTCTACATGCTCATACATAAGAAAAGGAACTGACTTCCATAGAAATAATACCATAACGGCTAACAACTATGCTTTCAGTCCGTAGATTGGCTATGTTTGAGAAACAACGAACACATACTGGTGTAAAGTTTATAAACAACCTGCCTGAGGATGTAAAAAATGCCAATAATTCTTAAATAAAAAATAAACTCATGAACTGTCTTCTAGGTTGGCCATACTACTCTATTGAGAACAATTTGAGAGCCAGAGGACTACAAGAACCCACACTATAGCGTTTTAATTGTATCTTGGCCATCACTATGCTATTTTAACTGCAAAACTTTGTTTGAGATGCCATAACTGTTCTTTATGAATATGTTAATAAAACAATATTGTATTGTCATTAAATAAGCATTTGTTCTAAAAAAGTATTTTTCTTTTTTCAAGTTTCAAGGAGGATTTGGGCAGTGTTGGTCTTGAGGAGAAGTTAGACGCTGTGGATTCTCTGTTTCTCCTCCTGACTGCCACCTGCAGTGCCTCACAGAGCGACACCATGCGGTCTGTGCTGCGCTGCGTTGTAAGCCTCTGTAATGTTCAGAAAAAATTGTGCCCTCGTTTTGTGCAGCTTATTGCCACCTGTTTGATGGAATCTACCAGTGGTAATAATACATTTTAGTGATAATCCATGTATATATAAGTTATATATATAATTGGGAAATGACTCATATATTTTTATAACAATAAAAAATTTTATATTATGCTTACCGAGACATGGAACATTGTCCACTGCAAGAATAGTTTTTTAAGGTAAGTTTAAGAGTGAAAGATTATCTACTTCTGAACAGTGTTATATCTTCAACGATTATATTAGTATTTATAATCTCAAAATGATGCACTCACTCAACAAATATCTTCAGAACCAATAAACAGATTTTGATGAAATTTGAAGGAAAGTTAGCTTTTGTATACAGAGATCACTTAGAAAATAATTGTCAAAATCCTATTCCTAAGGGGTAGAAACAACCCTTGAACATTTCCCTGCTACCATAAAAGTAACATTTGCATTAATTTGATGCAATAAATTATTTCTAACAGCTGATACAACAAACATAAACATGATACAAACGATTAGTTAGTTTGGTTTTTCTTTGATATGATTCCACTACTTTACATCCGCTTAAAGTAAGTTTTGATGGTTTTTAGACTAAAACCTTTAATACTTTGGAGAATGGCATAAGGCTGAGCTTTTATATTAATGTAATAGTTTAGAGGAAACCTCGGAGGGAAGAATAAGCAAGCGTAAAGAACCAACCACTTAGCAAGGCAAGGGCTGTCAGTTAGTATATGTATAAAGAGATGTTTATTCAGGTTATCAATCAAGTTAACACCTTATTATTTGTTCTATAAATGTTGTATTTGTACCAGGAATTTATTTATATATTTGTCTTATTATTTTAAAAGAAATATGCTTTAAAAAAATTAATGATCATTTTACAAAATGTTAAAATGTGTATCACCATACTACAACTATACTCCGTATAGTATTAAACCTAGAATATTAACCAATAAAACCATTTCAAATTGAAAGAAATTGTTCTCATAGTTTAGGTCATAATTAAAAAGCATTAAAAACTTTTTCCATTCAGGGTACCGCCACTAATGTTCAGAAAGAAATATATCTACTGGTGGTAGGTTAACTAATGTTTTAACTGAAAGCCCAACTTTTCGCGGGGAGTGACTCACAATTTATTGTGAGATCAAAACTACGTAGTTTGCTTTTATTTGCTATACTAATAATGTTTAAGTTCAGTATTATATCAAGGTAAAAAATCCAATCACAAAATTCCACTTTTTATGATTACTCTTAATCTATCTAGAACCAGACAACCATACATCAGGTATCCAGTCATTGTTAGTATAGTAGACTCTTTCCTAACCAGTTACCTCGAGAACAAGGGCCCTACTGAATAATGATTTGACTGGTTAAATAAAGGTGCTCTAAAACTTTTTATATCACAGGTTATCTAATGCTACATTTATTTATTCATGAGACAACCTAAAAAATTACATAGACATTACAGTTTTCTAAGATCATCTTCTTCCTCGACACTCTCTTCTTGTACACTTTCATAAGTTCATCATCATTTATAATTTGAAACCCAAGGGTCTACGATTCACACCACCTACTCCTTGAAAGGTTCTTAATTTTTCAAGTGATACATTATTTTTCTTCTGCTGTCTCTCCCCTTTCATATTTTTCATTTTCCTTCTCTTCTTCAGTTGATATGCCTTTCATCTCATTCCATGCACGTTTTGATGTGACTGCTTTAACTAAGCTCCGAGCTTCCACCATCATGTAAGTGCAGTCTTTCAAATTAATTTGTTTGTGGCTAGCCAATACTGTACACCTTCTTTGTACCCTCTATCAGAAGTTTCCTTAACAGTGGCTTAAATATGCACTTATTCCAAATAATTTTTTAAAAGAAACCATCGGTTACTTCTTGTATTATTTTGTAGACTGGTGCTCAGTCTTGTTGTGTGAGGCGCTGGGGGCAATCGGAGGTATGCAACAACATTCGACACAAGCCTTCTTGCCTCATCTACTCAAGAAACTGAACCAGCTCAGTCAGAGCAGCACTCACACTAAGGTACTAGTGAATTTTGAACTAAGGTACTAGCACTCACACTAAGATTGAAATTGAATATTTAGATACCATTTAACTATTAAGTGGTGCTGTAATTCATCAAAATATGTTAGTATTACCTTCGGATAAAGATGTTTAAATATTCATTTTGCTTTCTCACTAGCACCAAGAACTAAAGACCCATTACACATTATTAACCATTTTAGTACCATGCTTTTTTCACAGTTCCTATGCAAAAAGTTCTGGGCCATTTTTATAAAAAATGTAAGGTTCTATTTAAATTAACCTAACATGATCGGTTTACTTTTTGTATTTGTCATATTATTATAATTGTTTTACTATAAGGATTTAAGTGTTCTTCATAAATATATAACATAATCCCACAAATCTGAACTCAAAAGGTTAGCTCTATAAAAAATGATGCAGGTTTAAAGTTTTAAAAAGTTATAATAAAGGTTCTGTTCTAGACGGTTTAATATTCTTCTTCTAGCCCAAGTTGGGAAAGTTAAACTTTGTAAATGCCTACTAGACTTAAGACATAGTTTTTTAGGGTAGTTGGTAACTTTTTCCTTCACATTATTAAATGTAATTTAAATTTTCTTAGTTTATCTTAAATCTTATGTTTGTTACTCCTCAACACGATGTTTTATTTTTCAGGTAATGTTATGTACGCTTGTGTTTCAATGTGTGTCCGCTGCTCAGTGGAATACTGTCGGAGCTCAGGCTACCATAGACAATGTTATACATACCACCAACCTGTGGGCTAATTACAGGATTGCTAGATCTGCAGCAAGGTAAGTTCTAATATTATTTAAAAATTATTTTAATTTTATACATGTAATACATTTTTCTGTCACTAAAAACTTAGCATTGAGATCTACATTAATTTACAAACTGAATAAATAATTGAAAAATTCAAATTTATTACTAAAAACAAAAATTAATACTTTGCACTAGTTTTTAAAGCTATCGGTGAAACTTTTAGAAATAACATTTCTGGGATAATTTTTCCTTGTGTTTATTGAAAAAAAGCGTTGAGGATATATCCGATATTAGGCTAGTACAAATATATGAGACACAGCAGATGGTACCAATTTATGAGACACTGTTTCAGAAGAAATGTTGGTTCATGTTTGAATGTTATATTCAGATATATTTTAAACTGTTATTGACATAGAAATACATACAAATATACCATTAAAGTAAATGAAATACTGATTGGCATATGAAAAATAACTTGCTTTGTTGGTAAAATCATATTTTAATTGAATCAGAAACTCAGTGTTTAACCCTTTTAGTGCCGACGTGCGCCGTGAGCGCACGTCGCTATTTATTCGGAAAATCCCGGTGTGCGCCGTGAGCGCTCGTCACTACATTTTACTAAAAATGCCGACGTGCGCTGGCAGCGCACGTCCGGTTTTTGTTAGGGATGGACGAGTCTCGAAATTTCGGGAATTCCCCGGGAAATTATAATTCTCGTCCTGCGAGAAGGAAATTTTGTTACGATCGGGAATTCCATTCGAGAGTTTTTCTAAGATGTAACCAACTAAATAGTTCGATCTCAACAACACGGTTATAATCGACATTCATGGTCAAGTTCGGATTTTTTCAGTCAATATAAATTAAAATGAAAGGTTAATAAAATTATGATAGGCTTGTGTCTCGATTACCGTGGAATGTAATTTATTGCTTATAGTGTGGCAGTGAAGTTACGTAGTGACTGACGACTGACAGTCGGAGTCGACAGTTGGGGTCGAACGTAGATGTGACGTTCTCACGACCCGTTCATTTGACAAAGCTCATCTAAGCGAAGTAGAGATGGGTAACTCCGGAGTGAACGACAACAAAGGAACTACTCCGGTTAAGGAGTTACAGCTCCAACTCCGAGTGCTAGTGCGGAACTAGTTCATTTCGGAACTAGAATAAATGAGTATTATATGTCATAAATATACGCATATAAAATATACAATACTTTACTTTCTGCTGGAAAATTAATAAGACATCCATACTTTTTCTTTGTAAAATAATTAAATAAAATACATAGTTCAAATTGTTAGCTGGATATAACCTAAAATCATATGTTAGTTTCTATCTTTTTGGAACTATCAACAGAAAGGAGTGAGAACGAGATGCGTGCGCAACCACTGTCAGAGCGGCTGCAGTGTCGACGTAGTTCCCCACTCCATGGAACTAACATAGTTCCGGAGTTGTTGGAACGATCAAAACAAAGGAGTGAAGTACGTGATGCGCGCGCATCCACTCGGAGCGACTCACTTGAGCTTCGCTCCACGTTGAACTGGAACGACGTTCGGAGTTGGAACTACTCCGTGGAACTAGTTCCGAGTCATTATAACTCCGGAGTGAACTAACTCCGTCTGATGAACTACATTTCCCATCCCTAAAGTGAAGGAGATATCCGGATCACGATGCTAAAAAAAAACTATTAAAGTTGAACAAGTTACCGAGATCTATGATCCAACTAAACAAATCTAGTATAGGACAGAACTGTGACCGAAACCCAAATGATAATGAACGAAAACTAAGTGGGCCTATATTCCCATGTTTGTGTGTGTCAGTAACGTAAAATCATTCAATCAAACTGCTCCCGAGAATAGGTCACTTTACTGTCCAACAAAACAACAAATCTTCCTTCCCATGGCAAAAGTCCATTTCTCTCATGTACATACAATGAACCGTTCTGCTCGTTTCCGAATTGAAATTATCGTATATTTCCCGTGAGGTGATTGTGATCCGTTTAGGTGTTTACTCTGAGTAGGGAATCATCCAATGATTTGACAGAAGAAAATATCGTATCATATCATATAAAATATCGTGATGGCGTTCAAGTATCGTGCGACGTAACAATATTTATTTATTTTCAATTGAATAAAAAATAAGTAGATATAGCTGTAGCGAATGTCAATTAATAATCTGTTTGTGAACACTTTGGATCGCCAAATGTGCATGTAACATTTGCAGGCATACGATATTTTCTTCTGTCAAACTGTCGATCGGTTTCCTGACTAGATTAGAAAGTAACACAGATGGAGTGTAAAATGCATTACAATACGATAATTTTGATTTGTGAACTCAGTGAACGGTTCCCTGATCATAATTATTGTTACTACTACGTCGATGTTAAATGCAAAACAATTCAATCCAAATCAAAAATTATATTATTATTTATTTATTAAAACGGACGGATTTAGCAATAAGGAACATAATTTATATTGAACCGAAACTTTATCATACTTCTTGTGTATATTTCATAAATTTATAATTTAGCTGCACAAATCTACTTTGTATCACCAGTTGCCAGTTGGCATTTAGCTGATATTTCAGATTGCATCTCGTCTGGCTAGGCATACATTTGCCGATTACGTATAGGTACCGTTGTCACTCCAATACGTCAGAAATTCCTCGTGATGAAATGATTATCTTTCTATGTATCGAAGTAGTTTCGAGTTGCACACATTCATTACCGATCATAATTTATTAAAAATAATTGATCGTAAACGACTTTTAAATTTATATTTAGGTGCACAATTATTAAATTATTACTATCGATCCATTAAACTACCGGTATTTTGGCATCTAGATTTACAAATTTGATTATATTTCACAGCTTATTTCCGGTTTATTATAACCATTATTATATTACTGAATAAAATAACTACAGATCCACTTTTTATGGCGTATACAAAATCAATTTTTTGTTGAAAAGCGACAATTTTGAAAGCAATCGACTGTGTTTGGCGATGACGCCTGAATCGTAGAATCACTTGATCCAGCTTTTGCCCAAAAGCTTCGCTACCGTGATCGGAACTACCAGATAAACCAGATCGACCGCCTGTGTGATTAGTTGACAATCACAGAGAAGAAATAGAGGTTGCTTTCTTATGACTACAGCGGCAGTTATTAATAGAATTAAAACAAATGCACATCTCTACAATAGTCAATACATGTGCAGTAATAATTACTAAGTTTATCCGTGAGAATTTGGGGGGGGGGGAATAGGGGAATAAGGAAGGGACTGCCAAGATGCTGGCTCTGTGTGCAACTTCAGTTCCTAGTTATAATGTAGTTCAGTTAATTAATTGAAGAATTCATCTATGTCTAGTTTTTATGATGATTTGAATTAAAATTTACAATTTTAATTCAATTTTAATTCATACTGATTATATATTGATGAAACTAATGTAAGTAAATTGCTAGTAGATAATCAGATAAAATCTAATTGTTACCTAAAACTACCTAACTGATTGTTACTAAAAAATATATTAATATATTTTTCTTTTGCACGTTGATAATTTAATATGAACAGCTAGCTGATTATTGACTGACAATGCATGTATACATACATGTCTTAGATCAATACCTTGCTTGAGAGGTAAAACAAACCAACCATTACATTTGTTTGTACTTACAGTAATATATATGTAGTGTACTTTAGGTCTTAATTCTGGTACAAAATACGAGAAGTTCAATCGAATCTACAACATACATTCGATTTACAATTTTAATTCAGCTATATCAAATAAGATTGCTTTGTTTATTAAGTGTGTAATCTGTTATTGTTTAGTCTAAACCTGTTTGATTTTTTTCTGTTTTGTGGATAGCAGGCAAAAAATAAAAGATTTAATAAAATAAGGAGTACATAAATGTGCCTTAACATTAATGGTTGAATTTCCTACTAGATCACATACCAATTAATTATTATTACTATAAAATGATTTTTGGTTTATTTGTTTTATCTACTAAGTTTGAAAATTAATGTATGATAAGCTGGGAAAAATTCCCTCTGAAAATTTCTCGAAATTTGGGAGGAAATTAATTTCCCTCCCGAAATTTGGGAGGAAATTAATTTCCCTCTCGTTTCCCTCCCGAACCTAAAAATCTCCTCTCGTCCATCCCTAGTTTTTGTTGTAGTGTTAATTCAATTATTGACCAAACGCCACCAAACTTTGTGTCCTGTATCTAGATACTATTACTACTGTCAACAAAAAATCCTTTTTATTCTACGCTCAACAATGATGACGTAATAGCATATGTTTACTGCTACATTTTCGTTTCGTCATTCAGTGAGTGTATGTTTTGTGTTTTGGTTGTTGTTATTGTTTTGTTGCTAGGTGATCGTTTTGTCTAGATTTGTACCTTTTTATTCTTTTATTTTAGTTTGTATGTATTATTTATAAGTTATGTAAATAGATTGAATCATGAGTAAAAGAGCGAGATCGTTTGTAAGTGAAAATACAATCCTAGATAGTGTTGCACAAAGTGGTGTTCATGTTTATGATGAAGACGATCTAAGTGATACTTTTATGTCTACTTAAAATAGATAATTTTAGTTTTATGTACTTTCTTTATTATTTTTATAAACTATTTAAAACATTGGACTCAAGAACATGTGTATAGAAATATTTTTTATGGATTCAGTACTAAGTATGTCATTTTGGATTTTACCAAGAATTTAGGATTTTACATGGTTTTTGAAGAAATACAATAACTTCTCCATTTTTCAAGGTAACTGCTTCAAATCTTTTGTGTGTGTTAACAATTAGATTTACTACAATCTGTACTAAAACCATTTTAGTGTAGGCTACATATAAAGGCAGTTATATATGGTCAAAGTTAAAAAAGAAATTATTTATTTATTTATTTATATTTTTTTTTACAAACACAAATTGTAAAAATGTTATCCTAACTTCATGAGTATTTTTTTAGGTACTACACATAATTACCTAACAAACAACACCTCATATGTTAATTTATTCAAATAAACAAAAAAGATATGATTTTTTGTTTAAATGTTGTCAAAATCTTGAAAAATGGCCTGGGATTTTTCGCATACACCTTTATAAAACAGGTTGGGATTTTTCACATGTACATTGAAAAAATGTCTGGCACTAAAAGGGTTAAATAAGTTTTATTTTTATGATACATAAGTTACATCAAAATTATACTAAAAATAGTATTAAATCATAAAGTTGAAGAATAGAGTAATATGCCAATATTCAGTGGCACATTTTTGTTGAAAATACAATTTTATGTTTTGAATATTACAACCAGTAGATTATGCGCACAATGCCTTCATACAAGATGATAGAGAACATCCAGTGTTTGTGTCTTTACAGCCAACCTAATGAAATGTAACTTCCCACTTATTTACAAATTTCAGTCACTACTTACTAAGCAAATTAATTCAACAGCACTACTACTATAAATTGATTAGAAAAAAACATTGAATGAAAACTACTTTTTATAATGATGATATTATCTGTAATAATACTTTTCAACTTGTACTTGTGTATATGGATATATCTGCATAGAGGTAATAGAAAAGAAAGATTTTTAGAAAATACTGGAGAAGCTGAAGAATCATGAAAAACAGACCAGAGTGAATTATGGTGTATTAGAAAACTTGTGGAAATTGACATACATACCTGTTGATACTGATTATGAAAACTGACATACATACCTGTTGATACTGATTATGAAAACTGACATACATACCTGTTGATACTGATTATGAAAACTGACATACATACCTGTTGATACTGATTATGAAAACTGACTTACATACCTGTTGATACTGATTGTGAAAACTGACATACATACCTGTTGATACTGATTATGAAAACTGACTTACGTACCTGTTGATACTGATTGTGAAAACTGACATACATACCTGTTGATACTGATTATGAAAACTGACTTACGTACCTGTTGATACTGATTGTGAAAACTGACTTACATACCTGTTGATACTGATTGTGAAAACTGACATACATACCTGTTGATACTGATTAATTAATTAATTTTGAGAATGATTGGCTTTGATAACAGTTTTTGATTGTTTTTAGAGTTATTAAATATGTAAATGACAAACTCATAACACCACAAACATAAAAATTAATTTAGAAATTCAATTAGAAACATTATACAAAACACTTTGAAACAAAATGGCACACTGAACACAATCCATGGTACACAAAACTTCATGCCATTGGTTAGTGATTAGTATTATAAGATCACTTCACAAATAAGAATATCTTAGATTACCACTTGAATAAGTACATTAAACTGATTTTTGTTTATTTTCAATATTTTATCAGTACAGCAAAGAATTTAAGTTTAAAACAAGTAGCTGAACTGACAAGCAATAAAGTATTTGTGAGGTGCATGCATGAGTGAGATCAGTCTCTGTTATTAGTAGTCACACATAGCAAACTAACAACTTACTCAACTGGCAATATGTGTAGGTACGGCCACCTGAGTGTATGTGCATCGATCGTGAGTCAACTTCATGAACATGTCTCCTCTGAACATCTGCACTTCTGGCTGGTGACTCTGGAAGAGATGAGTGTGGGAGAGGCCAGTCTTCATGGAGACAGTCCACTCTTGGATCGTCTGGGTGCAGCCACTTCTCACTATTGCAAGGCTCTTGCTGCAATTAAGGTATTTTTAGTTCATGAACAAATTTGCCATCTCAATGGCATTAGTTTTAAACGATAGCAAGTCATATTGAAAATGTAATTACTGAAACAAATCATGTTAGTTATCATAGTAATTTTTGACATTTGGCTTTCAGTATTCATTAATTTTTAAACTGTAGAAGACATGAATCCCAGCCATTATCACTTTTTATTTCTAATTATTAGTTAATGGAGAGATAGACGCCCATAAAGGTTATCCTTGGTTGCATTTCGCTGGACTGGCTGAAAAGGAAATTTATATGACAAATTTATGCTGTGGGGATACCCACACTCTGTATTGCTTACTTTTTTATACAAAAATGTTTGCCTTGTGTGTATCTTAGAACTGCATTTCTTAAAAAGGTGCTCTTTTTTAAATATTTATTGTTAGTATTTTTATTGCAAAGATAGAAGTAAAATGTACAGACACGATCAGGAAATGTTCTTACTATAACTATAATACATGTTTTTCTCAATTATTTTCCTGAAACTGTCGTAAAGTAGTCTTTTAGAAGTTTGTAAAATCCATATACAATCATTACATAGCAAATAACCACTATAATCTAATATTTCATATTATATCAATCAACTTTTTAATGAGTTTTCTTAAAAAGTGAAATACATAAAAAAAACTTAACCTCAACAGGTTAGACTCTAACCTGTTGAGTTCTCTTATAAAATATCACCATAGCTCAACATTATACTCTCACAATAAACTAAAACATAATCGGAACACAATTTGTAACTGAACCCAATCAAATTTGCAGATATACAGGGAGCCGACACGTTCATTCAATTTCTCTCTCTCTCTCTCTCTCTCTCTCTCTCTCTCTCTCTCTCTCTCTCTCTCTCTCTCTCTCTCTCTCTCTCTCTCTCTCTCTCTCTCTCTCTAAATTTAAATTGGTTTGTTATCCTTTACAAAACCCTATTTTAAGTAGTTTAAGTTGACAATATCACCTATGTAATAGCTGTGCTATAAAAAATATGTTAATGTGACAATAAAGATTTATTTATTTATTTATGAATCTTGTTTTTGTATACTCTCTTTAGAAACAATTCTGTACCATCCTCAGAATAAATAGACTTTAAACAAGCTTACTCTTCTACAGGCTGCCAGTACACCGTCACAATCGCTGGCCTTTCAGGCTGAATACATGAGACTGCGCTGTGAAATGCTCCAATGTCTAGCTCAGCTAGTAGCCACTTGCAAGAGCTTTTGTACTGCACCACCTCCAGCCATAGCCACCACAATTGTTCAAACCACAAGGGATGATCTCCAGCGATTTGGCAATATTACTAATCGAGTGAGTACTATAAATATTGACTTAAACTATTAATATTGACTATAAATTTGATTTTTATGATTAATTTTGATTATATTGTATTGACTTACACTGAGAAAGTTTTTTTTGAAAATGTAGAACTTATTATTTATAGCTATCTAAATTATTAAATTTTGGGTTCCAGAATCTACAATTTTCATCAAATATGTGTCATAGAGTTTAGTGCCTATGATTTAAAATAAACTATCTAGTAGAATACAAACAAAACACAACACAAAATCTTAAAAGATTGAAATTTTTCTTACATGTCCTTTGTTTTATATTTATCTATTTTACCTTTTGAGGAATTACCATAGTTTATAGATGTGAGTTGATTTTTTTTTTTAAATAAATGTTAATTTCTAATTCTGACATTATTATGCAGTAGAATGAAGTGAAAAATTGTTTTTTTTTTTTATTTTTGAAAACTGGTACCTTTTAATAACTGTGTATGAGGCTTAGTGACAAGTATATTAAATATTTTAACTTTTACAGTATCATCTGGATTTTGCGCATTTAGTTAAAAGTTAAACTTTTCTCTTTTCTTAATTTTCATTCTTGATTATACAGTATAGAAAAATAATAATAAGAAAAAAAACCTGTAGGACGTCCTGCAACACCAAGCTAGGGGACACATGTTACTATCCATCAAATTTAATGTAACAAACGCAATGGCGCTGCTGGGGAATTGAAATTTTTTAACAATTTTAGAGTTTATAATATTAAGTATTAGTTTCTACAAGCAGTTAGAGTAATTTGGTTGGTGAACTACCTGTGAACATATATCTTTAAAAACTTCTAAAATAGTTGAGTATAGAGATGATTGAAATAATGGCAAGAGATTGACAAAATGTGATTAGAAGAGAACAAATCTGAATTTAACAAGTAAGTTTGTATATTAACCATTGAAGTGCTAAAAAGTGTGTTTATGAACAGGGGCCGAATTTTTATAAACAATTTTCATAAAAATGAGCTTCAGATTGGCTTTGAAAGGAAGTTCCAAATTTATTTGCCAGTCTTTTTTGATAGTTCTACCACATGGCCACCAGTTTTGTCACTGAACGATACTAAACCAGTTTTTGTCTGGCAATCAGCACTTTTATAGAATGAGTTTTCACAATAGGGCAAGTACCTGAATTATTTAGGTTTAAGATTTTGTTTAGGACAGGAAAGTAGGCTTACGTTTTTAAAAAACTTCCTTTGGTAGGGAAGTCATATGAAAGTAACGCACAGTAAAAAGGTAAAACAATCATGGAAATATTTTAAGGCACTTCAGTCCATCACAGAAGAGAGTTAATGGGAGGGTCTCCCTCATGGAACGAATAGATTAAGCAGTTGAATGCAATCATAGGTTTACCATTAGTGACATGTCTGATCAGTCCTCTACGCTATTCTAACGGAACACCTAGGCTATAAAAAAATGGATTCCAAAGATGTTGAGTGATGACCACAAATCTCGGCAAACAGTGGCAGTATTATCGTGACTTGGCCATTATGAAACTGATGGAGAAGATTTTTTGAAACAAATTGTGACAGAAGACGAAACATGGGTTCTGTATGACACCCCAGCAACAAAACAACGGTCACAACAATTTATGCATATCAACTTACCAAACAAACACAAAATTAAAAAAAAAAATCTTCAACAATTATAAGATTATACCTATCATGTTTTGGGACCAGAAAGGTAATCTGCTTGTGGAATTTTATAGCCAGTGACCACAATAAAGACAGAGGAATAATGCAAAAACTTATGCTGATTGTGGAGAGCCATTCTGAATAAAAGAAGAGAAATTATCACTTTTAGAGTTGTGCTCATCCATGACAATGCCTGTCCTCACAGTGCTGCTTTGACAAAATACTGATTTATGGGTTTCAATGGGACATTTGTGCACATCTGGCTTATAGCCCTAACTTAGTGCTGAGCAGAAGGCAGAGCTTCCAAACCAACAACACTTTCAGCCGTGGAAAGGCATCTTAAATCACTGGTGGCAACTTTCTTTGAAGAGGAAAAGCTTTGCCCATATGATAGGTTATCTTTATTTAAATAGTGATTATCTAGAAAAGTAACCCAAGTATGTATGTAACTTTTATGTGTTTCATTATTGTTATTAATTTTATTTCTATACCACATTGGAGCCCTCATATACTCTTATTAGAGTTTGAAAAAATAAATAGTATACACCCTATTCAAGATAACACATTATAGTATTGCTTGTTTTTAGAGAATAAAAATTAGTTAGAACTTTCTATTAGGATAATATATTGAGTCAGAAAGTTACAAAATATCCAAGGTTAACTAAATAAATTGCTTGAAAACTTTAGCTGCAAGTAGTGGCTGAAATGAATAATGTTTATAATGATCCAATTTCAAATGATTGCATGCTTAAAATAGAATTTAATTTTAATTATTTACATTTCTTATTTTCTTTGTTAAATATTTCTGAAGTGTATAATTTATCTCAATAATTATTCTATTTTCTAGTTGAGGAAATGTATTAAGGAGTTCCAAGTGTGTGGGGAGCTCTACTGGAAACTTTACCAGTCAGCGTTTGATGCAGATCCAAGCTCACTAAATAATATTCAAATGTATCCTTTCCTAAATGGTTAAAACAAATGTTGTTGTATTCATTAATTTTGAAAATATTACATTATAATTGATTTTTGTAATGAAATAAGTGAAATTCGCTCAGTCAGTTTACTCAAGTAATTCTATCTCATTAAATAGATATATTGCTTTCGGATTTATTTACATCAACAAATGAACATTATCATTCTTCAAGCTCATTTCTTACTGAATGGATATATAATTTAATGTTATAAGATTATCAAACACTCCAGTAAATAAATTTTAATAACACGATTAAAATTTATTTACTGGAGTGTTTGTTAATCTTAAAACATTAAATTATACATGAACATTAGTTTGTATTGATTGTCAATAGGCTTGGGCATTATCACGTCTTTAGGGAAAAGTATTAAATACAAACACAACAATAGATTACTTTTCATCTATATCTCTTTTCACTATCACAGCATTGCGCTACTCATCCCAGTTAATAGGACCAAGCCTATTTTGGATGGTCAAAATATCAAATCAGCAGTCTGTCATCATAAAACTTACTTCCAGTAATTTAGCAACCTAAAATGCAGCACTGGCTACATGCATCTGCATTGAGGAGCTTCAATGCAAGCTATTTATAGCCAAAGAAGTAATCAATAAATTCAGAAAGCAAGGACACTAGCATTGCTTTCTGTATTAATGCAAAACATGCCTACTGTCGGCGCAGAAATCATGTGTAGCTGAGTTTGAAGGTTGTTTATTAAGAAACTAAGAGGCCTATGCTAAAAAACCAATCGCACCTTTGTTTTCCTAGTTTGTTTGTAAGTTAGGACATATTAATTTTTCTATTGTATTATAAGTTTTAGTAATTTTTATCCAAGTTGGAACAAAAAATAACAATAAATTTCAACTAGTTGTCACTGTGCATCAAACCTAAGTATGTTTACTCCATAAAATGTAAAGACTAAGGTTACATAATTTTTACTTACTTTTTTAAATGTAGTTGTAGCCAAATATAATGTGTTTCACAGTAAAAAAATTACTTTTAGAAGCATAAACTGCCACTTAACTGGGGACAAACATGCACTATAGAACTATCTTCAGCCTCTATTTCATTTCAATGTCACTTCCGCTACACAATAGTAGTCTATCTAATTTGGATGATCAAAATGTATCCTCAATTTTACTGGAAATCACCAACTCGACAAAATAATATGAGTTGGTGAGTTGATAAGGACTAAACTCCCCAAACTAATATCAAGTAGTTAAGACAACAGTGAACAAGAAACGGTAACTAAGATAAGGAGGAAAACAAATAAGCACCTCAAAACATATGGGTGCATTGTAACAGCGATAACATTAACCCCGAGGGCTGAGTGATGCAACTGTAAACAACAAGTGCCGCGACATCAACATCACATCGTTGAGCTATCAGTCCATTCAGCACGGAACATGAAGGCATGATCTGTCAATACCACTGTAAGTGTATTTGTGGGCGAATGGGTCAATACCACTGTACGTGTATGGATGGGCGGGTGGGTCAATACCACTGTATGTGAATGCATGGGCGGGTGGGTAAATACCACTGTATGTGAATGCATGGGCGGGTGGGTCAATACCACTGTATGTGAATGCATGGGCGGGTGGGTCAATACCACTGTATGTGAAAGCATGGCGGGTGGGTCAATACCACTGTATGTGAATGCATGGGTGGGTGGGTAAATATCACTGTATGTGTATGGGTGGGCGGGTGGGTCAATACCACTGAATATGTATGGGTGGGTAGGTGGGTCAATAATAGGTGTTGTTCCCTTTAGGCAAGGCACTTTATGATTATCTGTCTGTGATCCACAAAGGGTTAATGTATCACACTTATTTTTTAATATCTAGTTAACAAAAATGTTTTCTATAGTTTTATGAACTTTAGAATTTTAACTGCTGAAATTATTTTCCTGAAACAACAATTCCTTGGCTTCTAGAAGTCGTAAAATTATTTACTCTGTCACATTGCAATCCTTAAGAAATTTATATTTACGATATATTTCATTGATTTTTGAACAGTTTGATAACTACTTCAAAAGAAAGCAATTAGAGTAATTACAAATTCAGAAATGAGAGATCACTGCAGACCTTTACTTATTCAGCTAGAAGTGAAAACAGTTATCAACTTGTATATATTTGATCTAACTTCATTTATTTAAAAAAATCAGGATCTAATAACTTTTCACAGTGATAAACACAACTACAAAACACGCAACAGAGAAAAAACAGCAATTGAGTTCAATAGCTTAAGTAAATCACTTTCTAGTCATTTGGTAATATCCTTGAAAGTATATAATAAAATAAATCACCTCATCCATCTTTATTCAATCAATGTTTTTAAAATCAGATTATATAATGTGGTTACTTCAGAATCCCTTTTATTCAATAAATTAATGTTTCTCGGCAACTAAGACTGAATTTTAAACTAGGGATTTTGAGTTGTAAAAGATTTGGCAGGGATAATATTAAAAATGATAGTATTTGTTCTAATTAGTCATATTTATTTTGTCATTGTTTATAGGCATTTATTGTACACTATCTATAAGTTATATTATTTGTCTAAAGTGTAATTGTTGTACTGTATTAGTATATTTATTGTTTATTTATAAAACTTTGTAAAGGTAACGTGGCAAGATTGCTGAAAAACGACTTTGTCAATGCTTATTGTAGCCTGTACGACAATAAAATATATTCTTATTACTTCAGTGTGCATGAGTAAATGCAGTGATTTTATATTAAATTCAATCAATTTAAAGTAATTGAAAATTGAGCAAAATAAAGCAATATAAAATCACTGCATTTACTTACACATATTAAATGATATTATTGTAACCATACATTTCATACAGATTACAATGTAACCAATTGAATAACTTTATGACGTCTAGAAACAAAGAAAACGTTTCAGGATTGATTTCAGAATTAATAAGAACTTTTCTTATTAAAAATTTAAAATTCTGAAATTAATGAAACTTATAGAAAAAAACGTTTGTCAACAATGTATTAAAATATAAATGCTATACATTAACAGGTTTTTTAGTAATAACAGTGTAAAGTTGATGCACGGTGAAAAATGTTTTAAATTACGGTATTTTTTTTGTTCTAACTTTAGTAAAAATTATTAATGTATATAATGAAATTTAAAAATGCATATTTCATAATTTACAATTAAACTAGAAAACGATTTTGTAATTAGATATTTTTGTAGGCCGCTAAGTAAATAAACTAAAAATTTGAGAAGACATCATTTCTGCAATGACATTAGTCTTATCAAATTTATTACAACTGTTTTATATAACAGTTTTTAATAAATCAGTATTGAAGTATAGTTCAAATCAAGAAAGTAATCACAATTAATATTCATAGTAATGCACACACAAAAAATTAATTAATTATGAATTGAACATTATACAAATTTAAAATATTTATGGCCAGTTTCATGTACCTTTGTAATTTGCTCTAACTGTGGTTAGTTTGATAGTGGTTGAAATATTTAACCATGGTTAATATTGTTGTGTTTCATCAACAACATTTTGGTTAAATTTAGCCAAAGAAGGGCATGCATCTAACAGATGGACAACTGTGATTGGTTGACTGTGGGAAGAATAAGCTAATGACTGTCGTCTGTTTGTTTACATAGCATAGGTGATGTCAATTGGGATATTTCTCACTAGCATTTTAAAGTAAAAGCAAAAACCATAAAAAGAAAACCCATAATACTTTGTGTGGTTTCTTTTGGGATTGATTATTGTGAGCTGTGGCTTGAGAACTTAGAATAAGTGTGCTATATTTATTTATTAACTTATTTCTGGTGTGCCGTAAGTAGGTAAATTCGTTCTGTTATTTATTTATTATTTTTTTGGTGGGGGGTTGGGGAGAAGAAATTTGTTAGACCAGAAGTGTTATCATGAAATTGAATATTTACATTCAATAGTTATTTGTCAACAATTTTAAATTATGAACTTTTACACAAAGAAATTAGAACAGCCTCAGTTGAGGTGAAGACTTCACAAAATTAATGCTGTAAAATTCTATAACAATAAAGAAAATATCTACTAAACAATTATAAAATTAAAAAAAACAATTTTGGCAAAATTATAAACAAAATCTGTATAATTCTAACTAGACTAGGGATGCAATTTTTCAAAGTTGATGAGACCTAGCCCATTTTGGATGATCTAATATTTAGATAGTACGGTTCGCCACTGAAAGCTCGCTTTCAGTTAGTTTGGATGCTTATTAACAGACAATCGGCGTCACAAATATACGCATGTAGCGAAGATCATTTTACGTTATTTATAGACTGACACTGTAATCAATTCCTTTCAAAAGCAAAACTTAATAAACATAATACTGTAATATGTACTTAACAAAGTTAAATTGTGTTAAATAGGAAAGTTAACGAATAAACAGAATTAGTTGTTAAAATGTAAAAATATTTGATAAGCATATTTAGGCCTGAACTAAACAAATTTATGATATTTTTTACATTTTACAAGTTGTGTTCAGCTATTAATCAAATCAGAAGTTGGTTATGTACATAATATAAAACAATGAAACTTAGTTATAAAAAGTCAAAGCTAAGAAAATGAGGGAGCGGAATGCAGTGCTTTGTCAGTCAAAGTCAAAGAGCACTCACACAATTACAGGGCTCCTTATATATCATAGTTTTCTTGCAGTTTCCTTAGTACACTTATGTTAAACATTTTATAGTCATATAGTATGCTCTTCAAAATAAAAAGTGATTCAATCAAAAATGTTCAAAAGAAGTTTTAGTTGATTAACATCTCAAATTAAAATAGATCTATACTATTAATAATTAGTTTATAACAACATTTTTGATAATGTTCTTCGTACAAACCAGAACTTTAGATAACCACATTCTTGTAAAATGTGAAAAAAATTCTCTAGTGTACAGGTAATTTTGTACACAGGTTTAACAGATTACCTAGAAATCCTTTAATGGTTCTGTTATGTCATGAAAATTATTTTACAGATCTACTTCACCCCTACCATCACTTTTTTTAGCTACAAACTACAATTTTAATCTCTTGCTTCTTTTTGACTTGAAATCAAACAGCTGAAACAGTAATAACAAAACCATTTATTCTTTTCTCAAATTAGTTGCTATAAAAAGTTTTGTATGTTCCACTGTCTTCCATAGCAACTCTAAGAGTGCAAACAAGTCATACTATTTAAAACTGGCATTCTTTTTCAGTAATACAAAAATTTGGCACTAATTAACTAATCCAGCTACTTGGGGACAAAGTGTTTTGGACATTGTATATGATAGGTTCAGTCATATTAATACCAGCACAGTGTCCACTTAATGGTTGCCATCGCCGGGGACACTACTAAAGAATTCTGTGGTGTCCATGTTGGGTGATGTTCAGAGATATTGTGTGGGGAAGAGAGCTGCTCAGTATCAGGCTTGTCATTAGTTGTAAATCAGACCAATACTACGTGGTTTGGATTCCATGTAAATCTGTAGATCCTTTGTTAGTTTCTAAGTATTGGATTATTAAAAAATGGTTCTTTCTAAGCAATCATCTACTTTAGTTAGTAACCCACAGTAATTGTAATACACACAAGCTGTGTCAGCATCTCATATCTGAATAATGAATAAATTAATGAAATTAAAAATTCTTAACAATACACTCAAAAGTATTTGCATTTATAGAAGTATTCGTACTGATAAAAGACAGAATTAAGAGTTAAGTGTAAAAATATTAGTGGTAATTTTTAGAATGAATATGCAGTTTTCAAGATTTATAATTGTTTCTGATTTAAATTTAGATGTAAGAAACTGTTGATAGTTTTTGTTTTGTAATCTTTGGTCAGTTAGGGAAATGAAAGATTTACTCTTGCTTAGTCAAATCACTTAATTTAGAGGACAAGTCTAGTTACAATTGCTTCAATACTCTTGTTCATAATAATCAATGTAGTTGTGTGGTAATTAAAGGAGATGTTTAAGAAGCGAATTTAACTGAATTGATTAACTATCTGATTTTTAAATTAATGGTTTTATAAAATGAATTTCCTAGAAGACCAGCCAGTAATTTATCATTTACTAGCAAAATATAGGGTAGAGAAACAAAACTTAATTTATTAAAAATGAGTTAAAAATAGGGAATTAACTCACCAATCTGTTTACGCCAACAGAGACCACATGGTTTGGTGTATGAAGCTGAGGGTCCACACGAATCTGAACAGCACAACAAAGACAAAGAGAAAGCCCCACACACAAAAGTCACTAAAAATGAAGAGTCATTCTGCGTCGGTCAAACGAATTTCCAAGCCCTTTGTGTGCGAAAGCCGGGACGAACAGTTGACACGTAACGCACAAGGAAAGCCTTTAAGACCTAGTTGCAAAGGTTTAGAGGGGGTTTTAATAAAGAAAAATTGAGTTTTGCTTTAGTTTAAAACAAGTGAGAATTAATAAATTAGACAAACCTTTAATTGAAATATTAGAGGGGACTTATAAAAACCACATTGTGTTGGATTATGTGTACTTAAGAAATGAAGTCCATTGAGACTGAGTGAAGTCGACTGACTCCTTCCACACGTTTAACGCTGAAGAGAGCAAAGTTTCTGTATTTGTAAACCAACGAGGTTGCAGAATTCGATAGCCTGGTGTCCATATGGTATGAGGAATTTATATTTAAATGTTTAACCATCTCAGTTTTCTCTCTTGGTTTTGACTTACATTAACATTCAAATAACAATTAAAACATGGATTAACTAAATTACAGTAATTAATATAAACACAACTTCAATACTAAACAATAGTTATCAAGAAAATCTACTAAAATAAATCAGGAACAAGCCAGAAACTCAGTGCTAATGATATGGCAAAGTTGATAAGTAGGTTTTCCTCTCTAAAATAGAGAAGCCCTTTTAAGTAAAACTTTAAAATAAGACGTTTTAAATTTAACCTCTTGTTCTGATGCATATATATGTACATTATTAAAACTTAATGTTAATTAGCCTCCAGCATATGTGTGCTCTAATGGCATACAACATCGAGTGTGTGGCAATCACTAACTTCCAAGGGGATGAACCTGCTCTAGATTCGAGGTATTTGATTTAATTGTGATAATTGACCATTTTGTTGCACTTTAGTAATTATTGTTTTATTAAAAGGATTCAACATACGAGGGCTGTTTAAAAAGTATCGGACTTTTATTGATTAAAAGTTCATTTATTGAACTAGAGCTACAAACTTAATCCCCTTCAAAGTAGTCTCCTTGGTGATACACACACTTCTACCAGCGCTTCTGCCAGTGTTCGAAACATTTCTGAAAGGCATTTTTTGGACTGCTGTTAAGCTCGGCCGTCTCATTCTGTTTAATATCTTCTCTTTCTTGAAATCGAGTTCCTTTCAGGGGCATTTCCAGCTTAGGAAATAGCCAGAAGTTGCACAGAGCGATGTCGGAGGAGTACGAAGTTTTGGCGAACCAGGTAGTGTTGTTTTTAGCAAGAAAACTCTGAATTAGATGTGCAGAGTGGGCAGGTGCATTGTGATGGAACTGCCAAGTTTATGTTGCCCACAGATTTGGTGCGTACTCATGATGCACCACTCCACTGGAGTCAAAGAAGACTGTCAACATGACCTTGAATTGGCTGCGAACTTGCCATGCTTTTTTTTTCGTCTCGGAGATGTTGCGTGTTTCCACTGCAATGATTGCATCTTCGTTTTCGGATCGTACCCATAAATCCAGGATTCATCACCAGTGATCACTGTGTTCAAGAAGTTAGGGTTACTGTTTGCACTGTCCAGCATGTCTTGTGCAATTTCAAGGCAAAGTTGTTTTTTCTCCATTGTCAGCAACTTTGGAACAAATTTTGCGGTCACTCTTCTCATTTTCAAATCCTCAGTTAAAATTGAATGTACTGACCCAATGCTGACTCCTATTTCTTCTGCTAGTTCTCTGACTGTAAAACGACAGTCCTCTGTAATTAAAGTTTGCACTTGTTCAATAACATTCTCATTCCGGCTTGTCGATGGCCTGCCTGAACTCGATTCATTTTCCACTAACATTTGACCATTTTTTAATCGATTGTCTTTTATTCGAGTACTGCTCATGGCAGACTCACCCAAAGTCTGTTGAATCTTGCAAATTGTTTCCACTTACGAATCGCCAAGCTTTTGGTAAAATTTAATACAGTAGCTCTGCTCAAGTTTTTCTGTCATTTTATAACTTGACAAAAACCGCCAAGCTCAACAGAAACATCTACACTACTAGGCTGACTGCTGGCGACTGAAGCTTTGTGATGATACGCATGACAGTCCCTTCCACACGCATGACAGTCTCTTCCACATCCCCACTAAGCTTGGCCGTCAGTGCTCCATTACTTTACATGGGTGGACAGAAGGTCCAATAGTTTTTGAACAGCCCTCGAAAAAATATTTATAATATTTTAAGTTTATGAATATATTTTTAAGTATTGAAGTATTACAATTAGTCCTTGAAACAGAATTAGACATGAGTTAAATCATCATCATTATCAACATTTCTGCTTTATGCTGGTTGTTTTCTCAATCTCTTCCAAGCATTTTTGTCCTCCCAAAGTTTGTCCCTTGTAATATCCTCTCACTGGTGTCCAAATCTCTTTACTGTTGTTTTTACTTAGTCAATCCTCCTAAATCTAGGCCGTCCTCTAAGTCTCTTGTAAACTTGCATTTCTAAGGCGCTTTAGGGTAATCTTGCTCCATCTATTCTCATGACCCTCTGCAAGTCGAGTAAAGCATAACCCAGGTCAGCACTTTGGGGCCTATTTTTTTTAAATTATTTAAACTATATTTTAAAAACTAAGATTTGTGGAAATATAAATTTATTCAGATTTCATTGAGAAATAGCACCGATTACAATATCCTAAATATAATAATCCAAAACTGTAATAACTACTTAAATGATAGTTTTGAATTGTGTAAAGATTGAGTAAGTCACATTTCAAGTATTTAGGAGTAGTTTTTTATTTCCGCGTGGACGTGGATGACGTGGAACAAATGTATTGAACTTCTAGTAAGAAGCTTAGAAGTACATCTTTGCATTTAGGTAATTCAACAAAATTTTAAATCAAAATTAAATCAAATTAGCCTATTTAGGCTATGGTCAATCTCTGCTTTCATTTGCCATCATCGCATGGGAGGAGCGTGTCAGACCACACTTCAACGTCTTTATTTAGTTCAAAAGAAAATTATTAAAATAGGCTTTAGTAAAAATAGGCACAACAGAATCTTTCTTCCGAGAAACTTCACTATTTGTCAGTTGTTTATAAAAAATCTTGGATTTTTTCCAATCCAAATTCAGTTTTAAAAAAATTTCTCAGTTACAGTACCCAATATTCTCAAATTGTAGGAACTCCATCTTTGCAACTTTACAGATCTTTTTCTTGCACACATGCTTTTTATATAAGTGGTATTTTGTACAGAAATTTGAGCATTCACTTTTAAAACTCTGACATATTTTATTCACCCTCACTTCCTATCTTAAAGAAACGTGTGAAGAATCGGCTAGTTAGCTTCGGCATATCTGAGGCGGAGGCCTTTATTAGAGCTGATTACCAGCGGACCTGACTTTCAACACTACCCTTCCCCCCCCCCTCAACTGTGTGACACATTGTTTGATTTTACCTCACTGCATTTTTATTCCATATTATAATTACTTGGTTGAGATTATCAGGCTCATTACTGAATTGCATACACTACAATCATTCATATTTTAACACATTCTTAATTATTAATCATTACAATGTTACATTTAGAAAAATTACTACCTTTTTCTTCTTTTATTCAATTATATACTAATTTTTTATTTAAATCCAGTTAGAAAAACACACTGACTGTCCAGCTCTATAGCCTATTTAGAGGCAACATGTCCATGTAGGCTAGTTTCCTTTAATTTTTGGTGTACATATGTTTGTTTATTTATTAATTTTTCAATTACGTTTTGTATATTTATCTGTTTTTTATGTTATAACAACTGGAAATAATAAAGATATTTAATTTCATAAGATGTCCATACCTTTTCAATCTGTTGTCTTCTATGATTTCTGCAGCACTGTTTACTCCCAAGAGCCTTCTAATTGCTTCACTTCTGATTCTGTCTCTCTTTTTCTTCCCAACTATTGCTCTTAAAATGAAAGATTCTAATTATTCTATTTAAATCAGCAGGCATATTCCTGTTTGGATAGCTTTTTCTCAAAACAAGAAACCGTATTGACATTTGTATACCAGTTATTTACTGAACATGATTCATTCTTTATTAAATAATCAAATGATATAAACTCAATTGTCTATTATTTTTTTATCTTCGTCTTTTAATATCATGCAAAACTGGGCTATTAAATGAAATATGCTTTAACTCTACTACTTGTTTAAATATGAATTATTTCAATAAATCTTAATTCATTTTAGTTAACAGGATTAAATTAACATTATCTCCTAAATGCCCAGTTATTTTGGATAGCCATTATTAAAACTCAAAATGCTAGTGGCTCAGAGCGAGCCATTCGAGTCAGCTCTGTAGCGCTAACGGCTCGAAGTGAACCGATCACTAAGTACACTCTAGAATCGTTATGCGTTGATCAAACTTGTTAGTATCAAGAGGAAGAGTTGTTTTACTCGTTCCTCTGTGTCGGAACATGTTCCAAAAAGCAAAGGTGATGACGTAATACTAAGTCAGCTGTTGTCGGCAGACAAGAATTACGTCAACGTCACATACATAGTGCATATGAGTACTAGTAACAGTTTCAAAAATTATAAAAATTATTTGTCATAATAAACACTTAACTGTTATATATATTTCAGTTCGTCAATAAATTGAGCACAATTTGTATATCTTAGAATTTTGATATGGTTCTTTGGTGACTATCTAGAAGAGCACAAATAAAAAAATTGAAAATGAAAAAACTTCCTTCACATTTACAAGCGATTCTTCAAGAGTATAATATTCTGATAAGTCTATATTTAGTTCCATTCCATTCTAAATTGTATTCTGAACAGTTTTTGACACATAATGAGTTAAGTTTATTGTATTATTATATTTTATACTTAATATAAATGACTGTGTGGCACAAAAACTATGCTTAGCACTAAAGAGTGTTCAACCCAGCACTTGGAGGAGTAACTAATCAAACTTATCTTCAGTTTACAGAAAAGCTGTTTAGAAACTCAGTTGATGGTCCAGTGTTGTCAACGAGCAAGTGCAATAGCTCGCTCTATTGATAAATCAGTGAAACCCATCACTCATTTGGTAAGTATTGCATCTATTCACTTTAGAGAAGTAATTAAATCACAAACACTTTTTTAACTAAGGTACTAAAAGTCTGGAGAACATTTGACAGGCTTTGTCAGGGACTTGGCTTTACGTCTGCTCCTATCCTCGGTTGCTTTAATGTAATAATAATCTAAGTCCTTGCTCATGTATTGAAAGTTTTTGGGAAATGTTAATTTTTAATTTTAAAAATTTGTATGCCCAACTCTAATATCTGCCAAACCGACTTTAGAAACCAACCCATCTCTAATCATCTCTAAATTTGTACACTTTTTCATTAAAAAGTTTTTTTAACTTCTTTAACTCATTCAGTTGTTCTTTTTTTATGAAACATAATTTTTGCCATTCACTTGTATGAAATTTTTATTGGTTTTGGCTATTGAAAAATTACTTTAATCAATATGTAGGTCACTTTTCTGAAGACATTTTTAATTCAATAATAACTAAATTCATTGTTCAGTCTTAAGTAACTTCGTCTGGTCTCAGAAAATTGTTTTTCTGTTTGAATTATTTCAGTATGAGTGTTAGAATACTGCTTCATCTTGGTTTTTAGTTTGTATATTGTCCTAAAATATCGTTATCATCCTCCTCCGATTAAATTTGGGCTGGACACAATATATATGTGATGTATTTAGCAGCGTGATGAATTTTCTAAATCTCAACAGAGCTTACCTACACTGACTTCATCATCATACAGACTTGGCATCCAAATTGCGCTTACTTCTGATATACAAGGTATAGTCAAAAAGTTGCCGTAATTGATTGAAATATGTCTATTGGACAAAGATAAAATCTTACAAACCTATATTCCTTCAAAATACTCTTCTCCTACAACAATACACTTGTCCCTACGATCATACAGATGGTCAAAACACTTTTGACACTTATTTTTTAAATGTATTTCAATACTTTTATCGTATTTTTACAGACAGCTTTAGCACCTGCAAATCGATTTCCTTTTATTGATATTTTTACTGTGTAAACAATAAGAAATCGGCCAGCATGAGGTCAAGCAAATATGGAGGATGTTCTAACGTGGTAACGCGGTGCCTGACTAGGTAGTTACGTACTAACAAGAATCAATGTGCAGGGGTATCGTCATGCAGCAAAATCCCATTGTTTTCTGTTCAGTTTTTAGGCCGTTTCCTCCTAATGGCATCTCGTAAGCGCCTAAGAACTGTTGTGTGGATAAATTTACCTTATATGCAATATCATTAATTGTTATTCTTCAGTTTGCATGGATAGTTTGTGGAACTCGCTCAATGTTATCATCTGTGGTTGCAGTCGAAGGACGTCCACTACGAGAGTCATCTTCAATGTTTATGCGACCTCCACGAAAACTTTTATACCTTTCGTAAAATTGGCTTTCCTTAATTGCCTTAATTCTGTATGCTTGAATTGACATTTTAAGTGTCCCAGAAGATGACTTTTGAAGTAAAAAACCAAATTTAATGTTTTTTAGCTGTTCATTAAATAAATTTTCAAAACGCGACAATTTAAACACGCAAATACACAAAAAGTGCTCTCCATGGAAGAACAACAGCAGCTGGGCGATACTCACGCTATCTATATACCTTCTCTAGGAGTAGTACTAACTGATAGACGACGAAATTCCCATTGGCAACCACGCTGTGTGTCTCTGAACATAGATTCCAGTAATTTTTTGACTGTACCTCGTCTATACGATGAAATTGTGGGTTCTATAGGCAAATTTTCTAAAACAATCTGATTTAATTTGTTAGTTAATACATATGCTTGTTTTAACCATTTGTACAATTGAATAATTAATATAATATACTAGCTGTTTACCCATGCCTTGCTACGGGATTAACATATATGACTACATTGATGGTCCACGAACACTCACACAATTTACAGTATTGAGATTGTACCCAACTAACTAATTACCCATACAATGTTGATGCCATTTTGTCGTTTGGTCTTCAATACCCTCATCAAGAATCATATTAGTATTGATTGGTTCGCCTTCAAAGTTCGTGTTAATCCTCCAAAAAATTTTAGTCTTACAATGCAATTGCCCACCAAACAGACATTTGGGTCTATTGTTTCCCTGACCAACCAATGAATATTTCAAGTACTACGCAACACCCCATAAACACTTTCGTTCTTACGAGAGTTAACTTTTGTATTGCTTGTTTGGTTGATTAGCTCAGAATATTTAAATAATGCAATTGTGAATAGATATATTTTATTTAGTACAAAAAGAATATACTGAAATATGTAATCTTTTAATATTTTGTCACTACTATTTTAACAATTGAAAAGGATCCTCTTAATACCGACACGGTGTCCGCTCAATGGTTGCCATCTACTTGGACACTTCTAGAGATGTGTGGGGTGTTCATTCTGGATGGTAGTCAGGGTTCAGATGTTGTGTAGGGAAGAAAACTGAGTGTCAGACTTGTCAGTTAGCTGAAAATCAGACCAACACATTGTGGTTCGGATTCCACGTAAAGCTGTAGGTCCCATAGTTGCCCTGGCTATTGGGCTATCAATAAATAGTCCTTTCTGAGCTAAGTCGAACTCAGATAGTAACAATGACTACACTCATTCACCTACACTCATCACACTCATTCGAAATTAATAAAAGATTAAAAACGTAGTGGCTAGAAATCTTTGTCGAGTAATAGCGCTGTCTTTAAATAAGTTTAATAAATTCAGGTTACAGTTAAAGCAGAGACATTTTTTCATATTTTTGTTTTTTTAGGTTGCTCTACATCTGCCGACTGCTCGTGCTTCGCTAGTATTTCTGAATAAACGGCCGTTAAACTAATACCTCTATACAGGGTGATTCATGACGTTCTCCCCCCACTTCTATAGCATATTCTACTACTAAAAACAATGAAAAAATGTCATATAAACATAGGTCCAAAAACGCTTCGTTAGCAAGTTACAGCCATCAAAAGATTTCATCATGGTTCATGGGCAAAAAATGAAATAATATTGTACATAACTTATGGAAAGGTATATTAGGATTGAAATTCCATGATTTCATATGTATTTTCACATGGAAAAGCTAATAAAATAGGTTTGAGAACTGTACCTTAAGTAGTTTTTGAGTAATCCGGGTTAAAATTGGGATATTAGGACAAAAAATTCAGTTTTTCTCAGTTTAGTGTACAGAAACGTTGTTAAATTGGTTACAAAGGCACACAACTTTCGTACATTATTTGTTTAGAATTTAATTCTGAGTAGATTGATACAAGTTGTGTAAAAAATACTACAGAAATAAGAACAGAAACTCAAATTTATTAAATTAAATACATAAATTACCTTAAAAGAACAACAAATTGATTTTCCCAACTTTAGACATGTTTTTTATTACAGTACATGTTTAAAAGTGAGGCCTCCATTTTCGATGCATTTTAAAGCACGTTTGTGTACTGCTTTTGTTGAATTTCTCAATTTTCTTGGGTGTTCCTTTAGCTGTGTAGCAGAATCCATAATACGGGCAGTTAATTCTTCTCGCGAATTAACTCTTGTCTTGTAGACTAGACCTTTCATCCATCCCCAGATACAATAATCCAATGGAGATAGATCTGGTGATCTTGGTGGCCAAGGGTAAGGCCCTCCACGGCCAATCCATCGTCCAGGAAATTGATCATTCAAGTGAGTAATAACGGCCCGAGAAAAGTGGGGAGGTGCTCCATCATGCTGGAAGAACAAATTTCGTCTGAGATGCAAAGGAATATCCTCAAGCAGCTGTGGCAACTCATCTTGAAGGAAGTGCAAATAAAACTCAGCATTTAGTCGTGCAGGTAGTATGAATGGTCCAATCAGCCAATTGTGTATAAGACCACACCAGACATTGACACTAAAACGGTGTTGAAAGTTCTGTTCAATTACCTCATGAGGATTTTCTTGAGCCCATGAGTGCTCATTGTGCAAGTTGTTGACCCCATCCCTAGTGAACTGTGCTTCATCAGTAAAGAAAATACGCTTGTACAGTTGTTGATTAGTATTTAAAAAGTAGCAAAACTCCAAGCGAAGTGGGCCATCCCCCGGCTGTAGATGTTGAACCTTTTGTTTATGAAATGGATGAAATTGATGTCGCTTGAGTGATCTCCACACAGTTGACTGTGAAACTCCTATCCGCCTAGAGAGACGCCGTGTACTTACACCTGGACTTCGGAGAACAGCGTTAATAATGTTATTATCATCATGTTGGAAAGCACGTTCATAACTAGTACGAATACTTGGTAGTGATCCTGTATCCCGAAGAGTGAGGAAAGTTTCACGTATTGTTTTGGAATCTGGAATCCTCCTATTAGGGTAACGTAGTTCATATTCATCTCTAGCAGCTTTAGCATTACCATTACAATAACCCAAAATAAAAACCATATCAGCATATTCTTCCGATGTAAATACGTAAGGCATTATTTCACTGACAAAACAACCAATAGACAACTCGCAGAAAACAATTATTATTGCAATGCACTTCACATAAATAGCTTTTGTAACTTGCAAAACACTACTACAGTACTGTTATACTGTAATGAACAGGTTATGTACAAACCGGATCAGGAAATAATTGTTGATCAGCTGTTGTTCATGCGTTACCAACTTAGGAAAAAAATTAAACAAATTAGAAAAAGGTTTTGCGTACAATATTACGTTGTTATTGGTTGTAAAATGATGCTGGACAATGTTTATTGTTTATTTTTTTGGATTTATCATTTTTTATTTACTCTTAGTTTTATTCTTAATAACAATTATAATAATAATTGCATTTGTTAGACCAAAGCAATGATTTTGTTTAATTTGTATAGTAATTTCTTTTGCATTAATAATGTATTTAATTTAATAAATTTGAGTTTCTGTTCTTATTTCTGTAGTATTTTTTACACAACTTATATCAATCTTCTCAGAATTAAATTCTAAACAAATAATGTACGAAAGTTGTGTGCCTTTGTAACCAATTTAACAACGTTTCTGTACACTAAACTGAGAAAAACTGAATTTTTTGTCCTAATATCCCAATTTTAACCCGGATTACTCAAAAACTACTTAAGGTACAGTTCTCAAACCTATTTTATTAGCTTTTCCATGTGAAAATACATATGAAATCATGGAATTTCAATCCTAATATACCTTTCCATAAGTTATGTACAATATTATTTCATTTTTTGCCCATGAACCATGACGAAATCTTTCGATGGCTGTAACTCGCTAACGAAGCGTTTTTGGGCCTATGTTTATATGACATTTTTTCATTGTTTTTAGTAGTAGAATATGCTATAGAAGTGGGGGGAGAACGTCATGAATCACCCTGTATAAACAACGTTTTTAGTTCTCATTTCAGAATTTAAGATAACCAAGCTGTGAGGAGAGCTAACTCTGGAACAAGCCACATACAACTGGCCATGGGAGAAGCAATCATTCCTCAGATCAACGCCACATAGTTTCAAACTCTGTCCCTGCGCCTTGTTGATGGTCATGGCATAGCAGACCTTAATTGGGAACTTGAATTGAAAGTGATAGTCTGTCGGGATAAGAGGAATACGGCAGATGAAAACAGTTTTTTCCTAGCCGACGCCTGTGAATATTGTTGCTTCTATGACGTTTTTGTATAGGTTCTTTACCTGTGACTTTGTTCCATTGCATAATTTTGGAGATTTAAATTTTGCAAAAGCATTATAGGTGCGCCAACCTTAATGTACAGTATACGAGTAGGTATTCCGGGAGGATTAAGAGTGTGAAGAAACTCTACGGGGTAATGTACACTGTCATCAGCCTCCACTACAGAGTCTATAGAGTCATATAGAGTCATACCTATATATAGAGTCATACCTGAATGTATCAATAGGTAGCAGAAGGTGATTAATGGTCATTGCGAAGTCATTTGTTGGAGTAAGAATAGCTCTTTATCTCAACCAAGATGTACATTTAATATTTTTATTCAGTAAGCCTGGATATATCATGTCAGTTAAGCGGCTTGTATTTTCCACAATAGAGCACAGATTTTTTGGAATGAGAATTTTTCCATTCTTCTCTAACTCCCTGCCTTCTCCTATTTGTAGAATAAGGTCTGCAAATTCTCCTGCTTTTTTATCAAGTTTAAGGTAAACTCTCATATTAACTTTCAAAGAAACTACATTGAATTTTGGCCATAAGAATGATGACTTCAAACACGCTTTAACTTTGTCGGTTCGTGTCCCACAGAACTACAGCAAGTTTTGCTGGAAATCACCAGCAAGTAATAACGTTATGCCACCCATCAGACTACTGCAGCTCCTGATGTCCTGGAGTGTCTTGTTCAGGGCCTCAATGCCTCCCTTGTTTGCCATGGTACATTCGTCCCACACAATCAACTTAGCCTGTCGAAGAACCTGATATATGTCACTTTGCTTTGATATGTTACACACAGATGATTCAGAGTTGAATAAGTTTAAAGGTAACTTAAAGGCTGAGTGGGCTGTCTTTCCACCGTCAAGCAAAGTGGCCGCAATATCTGAGGAAGCAACGGTGATAGCAATGTTCCTTTCCCTCCTTACTTTACGTAGTATCAAACTGATTAAAAATGTTTTACCAGTGCCACCAGGAGCATCAAGGAAGAATACTTGTCCATTTTCTGAGTCAATATTTCTTAAAATCTTGTTGTATACATTCTTCTGTTCTTCATTAAGCTAAGGAATTTTATCAACAATTGTTTCTGAAAGTTTGGTTGTGTCATAAGTAAGCTCCCTCAGTAATTCATGGTTAACTCCAATACCTTCTCCCTCTGTGGATGGTTATGACAATCCAAAATATTGAAGGCGAAGACCGGACATGGAGATTACAATATTTTCAAGGCTCTTTAAGCAGGAATTATAAACACCTTCCATGGCCTGTTGGACATTTTCGAACTCTCTTAATCCTTGTCTCTTGATATCCTCTGCCAAGGTCTCCTCGTGTCTCTCCCATAGTGCAACAGGGTCAGCAAGCTGGCAAAATACCAACATTTAAGGCAAACAGCTCACGGATCTTCTGAGGTGAGTCTGAAATAGATGCTTCTTCTAAAGTACGGTCCCAATGTGCGTCATCTTCCAACAAACCACAAGCTCTACACGCTGACTGATAAGTTGGATGAAGTACTCCAGCCACAGTTTTAATGGCAGTGAAGGACATCGGACCTCATTATTCATGCAAGAGTAGTCGAAGATAGTAGCATTCTGCATTTCCAAGATGGATGGTACATACTCTTCCTAGTACCAGATATTTTTTTACTCCTTTGTATCCTGCTACAGATTTCCCCTGTTTCCTCCTGCAAAACTTGTTGTTTTTCCATACGTAATATGACAGCATTTCATAGTAGAATAGAGTTCTTGCAAAGTCATCAACCTTGCACAGATCAAAAATGGCCAATAATGTAGTGTTAGTGAGGTTGTTAATTTTCATTCAACGTTTTTGCAGTGAAATACACTCTTTGGCCATTCTCTAGATGAACAGCATTATGGACGATGGGAGGAAACCTTTTATGAATGGGGAAGCATAAAATCTGCCAAACCGCTTTTGAGCTGCTGATATAGCGTCTTGTCTCGTACCTGGCAACCTCATCAAGATCCAACCCAAGTGTAAATGCTGCCTGATCAGACCCCTTATTAACGTACTTACAAATGTATTTGATAGATTTAACAGAGTTGCAAAACTCAACGTTAATGTGAGCCAAGAAAGTGCAAGACAGGACAGGATTGTAAGGCACCACCCATCTATTGTCAAGTTCCAACCCTTTAATATTAACTGTGAACCCACCATCAACAGGAGACCTCCTGCAGTACTGAGGATAGTCGTCCCCTCCAGTCTGGGTATCTTTAATTAGAGGTCTAGGGTATCTCTTGCTGCAGGATCCACTCACCATGCAAGGCGAGTTCCGGTTAACGGGTCCGCAAGGCCCATGCATCATGTTAGACTTGACAATTTCATAGAGGACAGGATCACGTTCGGGATCAGGTATTTCGGCACTTATAGCTTTGTCAATTAAATCTGGCTTCATTTTTTCTTGTAACCATACCATTTTTTTCATGTCTCGCCATTTTGGGTTATAAGTGAATGTGATAAACAGGTCAGGCCATCCGAAATGGCGCACGTAAGTCATGGCATCCTGATTCTGTTTATGCATGTAGCGCGGTCCTCCAGTGAAGCTTGATGTCAAAACAACCATTTTACTCATTTCGGATACTTGGCTGTCAGATCTACTTATGGCATCCCTCAGGTGCACGTAATCTTAACTTCTTAACTTTTTTCTTAACTAAAAGTCTTTCAGTTTTATTCTTCCTTCGCATACATATCGACCAGATTGGTTAAGAAGTTTTCGAAATAACATCAAATAAGACTCCACCCCATCACAATCCATTATTCTGTAGCTGTAGAATTGTGAAGCAGACACGGTTTTCTTGTTAAGTGGTTTTTTTTAGTGTTTAGATCGTATTGTGGAATGTTGATGTAATAGCCATCTTCACAGCGGCAGAACATCAGAGGATACTGCAGTGAATCGTAGGCCTGGTGTATTTCACTTATCCTCATTAGTCTATTATTTCTGCTGTGCAGTACGATGTCTCTGCTGTCAAATGCTTGGCCTACTATAAGGAGAGCCACCTGTTTGTTGTTGGAGTGTTATATCGACCTTTGTGTGCACCAGCAGGCTTCTTATCCATGTTGATTATTACTTGAAAATCTTCCTGGCCCACGGGAACAGACTCAATTACAGCCTTAAATTCCTGGATATACCTGTTGTGGTCATATAGCAACTTCTGTAGTTCTTCAATAAGTTCCAACTAAACTCCAGGGAAATTGACACAGCGAATGTTTCTATCATTTTTGTAGTCTCCAACAAAGTATATCTGAAGAAACGAAGGTTGCTCTTCAGCTGGTGGTAGCAAACACCCTATTAGATTTTATACACCTGGCCCTGTACCTTAAAAGTTGGCATGTAATTACCCTCTTTCAAATCCTTAGCGCCAATTGATGTCATTTGGAAGTACCCGTTGTACTTCCGGAGAGAAGAGAAGAAATTCTCTGACTCAGCATGTTGATTGGTAAGGATGTAAGGGTTCAGGATAGCGTTGGAGGGCTGGAAGTTGAACTTTACTATTACTACAACACATGCCAGAACTCTCTTCCTTCCATTTTTTAGCTTTACACCAAGTACAAAACACTTGAGAGCCAATGTCAATCATGTTGTCTTTCATGTAATCAATTTGTGGGTTATAGTTGTATTGTATCCTGATAAGTGCTTAGTTGTCCATTATTTGTGATATTTTTTTTATTATGATTTACTTGTGGATTGTTTTTCGTATATTTCGCAACAGCTTCTCTATTGACCTGTGGATGAATGTGAGTGTATTTTTTAACTGCTTTTCTATTTGACTCAGGATTGTTACTCTTGTGTTTTTGGCTGCTTCTCTAATTTGTTTTTTCCTAGTTGAGACAGTGAATTTCTTCCTGCGTTTTCTTCCTCTTTTACCTTGAGTTGCAGTCGGAGCTTCAGGGTTTGATTCATCTGAACTGAACTCAACAGGTGAAAGTGGTATTGAGAGTAACAATAGTGAAGGTTCTGAAACCATACCGATAACGTGTCTCTGCTCGCCAGAATTGAAGTCACCGAAAATTTCAATCTCCTGAACTCTCCAATTGGCTCTCCAATCCTGGCAATTAAAGTCGCATTAGCATATGCTTGGAACTCATAAGGAAATATTTCAGCCGCTACAATGAGCTCAAATGTGGTACTGTAAGTCCCAGCCTGAGACATTTCAGATATGTACACTGGCTTGGTCTTGAATGGAGTTCCACTCCTCGTCATGGTAGATGGTTTGAGCCTCTGCCAGTTGTTAGATACATGATGCACGATATCAGCTCTCATCTGAGCCGCCAGCGAGTCTGCACCGTGCACTAAGTAGGCAAGGCAGTTACCATCCCCAGTGATCCTGTAGATACTGTTCTGAACAGCAACATTGATTCTACACCCACATCATAGAATAGAAATCAGAACAAAAACATTAAAATGTAATACTTATGCACCTTATAAATAGATAACCTAAATAAATCTGGTTTCTAAATTAAAAAAAAGAAATAATAAAGCTCTCTTACAAAGAAGTGGAACAATAACAATAATAGAAAAATTACTATGACAGATTATCATCAGTAATGTTTTAGATTTACCATTCACAGCTATGGATGTAAACAGTACGGAATATACTGATTGAACAATTAATTAGTCAAATGTATCAAAAACATTTAAATCAAACTAATTTGTCAACAAATAAAAAATAATATATTAAGGCTCCTATTATACGAGGCAACTGCAGTTGCCTGGCTGGCAACATTTGCTGAGGTGGCACGAGGCAACTAGTTGTTCCCAGCTACGATGCGCACGCACTCCAAGACGAACAGTTGAAATCTTCAGTTAGTAATTATTACCACGGTAACTATTAAGACTTTAGGTGTCATGACCAGGCTGTGCAGTAGGCTGTGAAGTCAAAGGGGCAAAATCAGCTGCTTTAATTATTTTAATAAATACTGGTAACTAAATTTACCAATCACGTAGAAGCTTTCAGCAGAATAATCAGCGAGTTATTTACCACTAATCAGCTGGAATTGTAACTATGGAAATTGAACAGTATTTTTGTGTTTATTTGTTGTGACTACCTTGGCGTGGTGGGCCACTGATCGCCTGTTTCAAAATAGTGCAGTTGCCGGCCCGGCAACTAATTTCCCATGACTTGGGCAACTAGTTGCCTTGTGTAATAGGGCCGTAATTAATCACACATGTAAGAGATTTTTGTAATGTTTAAGTTTTTACGTATCACCTGTTTTAAATAAATTACTAAATTAAATGAATGCCAATGCTATTTTTATGGGGAAAAATTGAATGTTTGGGGGGTTTATAACCCTTAGGAATGGAATTTCGAGAAATCATTAGTGGGTCTCTTGATACAAAAGCTAATTTCCCTTAAAATTGTATCAAAATCTGTTCAGTGGTTCCAGAGATTTTGTGATTATGAGTGAGGGGTATTTGGCTTTTATATATAGATATTTTATATTGTAAATATACAATAATCATGCATAAATATAATAATATGAATATAAATTTCTATTCAGAAATAAATTAATGTTTTTTTCTGTTATTGTTACTTGATATAGCAAAACAAAACTACTTTAGATACAATTTGATCTCCAAGTTACTTTTATAATAGTTAATGTTTAATTTTAAATTACTAGCTTTTTCATGTTTGGTTACCGAAATGTTTTTTATGTGATGTGCATAATTATAAAGGAGAATTGCGCTGATAAGTACATGCATTAAAAACAATGACATATCCAATGTTATATGGTGGACAAGAAACCCTGTCAAAGCCCATGTCTTGTGTTATGTCATGAATAGGATTTCCTGTCATGTCATTGGATGGATAAAATATAAAAAGAGTGTACAATACATCGGTTGGCACTGCTGCATTTGTGGTCTTTCTTCTAGGACACTAATAATATTAAAACATCGTAGCTTTACATACAATTTCTGGACGCAGAATATATTTTAGTTTTTTAGATTTCGTTGCAGTTTGTTGATAATTTTTCATTGACTTGTGCTATCTTTTATAACAACAGTTTTTTTATTTTAGGAAAAATAAGTGCAGGCCATCCAACGCCTAGCTTCAAATTATTGTATTAATTTTTATTTTCAAAATTTAATGCACCACTTTTTAAATAAATCTTCATTTGTAACATAAATGTAAACTACAGTAATCTGTTGATCAAATTTTACATGTTGGTTTGTTTTTTAATTAAAAAATCAGATAACTATGCGACCACAAGATTTTAAGTTTTGTAACACATTGATTGCGACTACTGCCAAACTTGAGCAGTAGACAATGGAGTTCAGTGAGAGTTAATGGTAGATGTAACTCAAAACCAAAATGATTGTTTACCAAATGACCATTTTATATTTAGATATTAAATTAATAAAATTGTTGTAATTTTAGCATTTAGAAGGTTTGATGAAACAAGTAGAGATGATCCTTGAAGGCTCTCTGTGCATTCCTCGCTATTTCTTCCAAGTATTACAGTCTACAAGTGTTAAGGTGAGACATTTTATCAGAATTCTTTATGTAAGTCAACAAAATCTATTTTGTTGCTCATTGCTTTACTTCTTAACTGTATTTAATAGATTTATTTCATAATGTAATTGACTTTCTGATTGATTTGCCATTACTCGTGTTATTTTTCATTCATCAAAAAGAACTAACGGATGCAACCCCTTGAACTGTTTTATTACAGGTAACTCACACGAAGAATTATTTAATAGTTTTTCTGTTCATGTAGTTTTTGTATAATTTTATTAATGATTGTATTGTATAATTTGTCTGCAATTTTGTTTTTAATTCAATGTAGCATGGAAGCCTTTTAGAGTATTGTACTGAAGGTTATTGTTATTATTGCAGCTAGCCATAACTCCTCAGCCACGAGTCAATGGAGAGTATTTGACTGTGCAATCAGGATCGCAACTGGCTGTCAAGGTTGAAGGAGTCATCCAACATGGCTCACAGCCTGGCCGGTTCCGGTCAATCAGTGGTGTGGTTCTCAACCTAAGCTCCCAGCTCACTTCTCGTGTGACTGCCTCAGATAGTAAGGTACAGCTGAAATATTGTGACGTTTTTTATATTGTCCTACTTTATAAATAATTAATCGCTATGTGGGTTTTACAAATAAGCAACACGTTATACTAAACAATTACTAAATTTATTAAATCTATAAAATTAACTTATTACAATTAAATGTATTATTTCCTTAACTTTAAACTATTGAGAAAAGTACAATTTACTATTAGGCCTACTGTTACAGTTAAACTAATCTATAATTACAATCTTCGATGGCATCAATAATTACAACTACTAATTGCAGAGTGACTTTACTAAATTCCCTTCTTTTAAAATTCCTAGCTCTATAAAGTGGCTTTTCTAGATTCTCTACTATTATTTACAATTACTAACTATAAAGTGACTCTACTAGATTCCCTACAATTACTGACTACTAATTGACTTTACTAGATTCCCTACTACCTACAGTCCAAAGCTAACAGTTCACTCACAGTTTCTTCAGTGTCCCTTCAGAAGTCGTCCACAAGTACCGCACTGCTCCTTCGTTGATCCCCACAACGAACCACTCACCGGTAACTTCTCCGTAGACCACTTCACTATACTCGGACACTTCACTCGCACTGTAGAACTCGCTCACTGTCGCTGCAAACACCCGGGCTGTAGGCTCTAGACTCACTGACTGACTAACTGACTGACTAGCGCTGGTATCCGGGCCATATATATTACCTGCAGGTCTCCATCTAGAAGCTTCTTGAATTCCCCTGCGTCCGAAGTTCCATGACAGAGCTGGCTCGTCAACCTAGAACCTTCTAGAAGTCCATTGAAGAGGTAAGGGGCGTTCATGCGTAAGCCATTGTGCCCCAAAGGTTGTAAACAAGCAGGGCAGGTGGTCAGCGACCCATCCATTACTTCCGCATCACCGGTTCCCAGGATGGAGACCACTCTGAATGTCACACTGCCCCCTCCTTAAGGCTGATCGTCCCGATCAGCTTCCGCTCCATGGTACGGTGCTAGGCGATCAAGGTGGACCACAAGCATCTTGCCTCTTGGGTGTCTTTGAATCCTGTCGACCACATCGTTGATTCGTGTCACTACCCGTTAAGGTCCTTGCCAATCCTGTTGAAATTTCGGGCATCTCCCCTTCTTCCGGATGGGACTGTAGAGCCACACCAGGTCGTTCACCTGGAATCCAGTGGAATTGGCTTGCCGGTCGTAGCGAGCTTTCATTTTGTCACTGGCCATTTTTAGGTGCTGACGAGCGAACTCGTGAGTGTCGTGTAGGTGGTCGACGAGCTCGCAGGCGTAGTCCGTTGCGGGCTGCTTTGCGTCAGGTGGCAGGCCGAACATGAGGTCACTAGGCAGCCGCAGCTCCCTTCCGAAGATCATCCTCGCTGGGGTGAAACCCGGAGTATCGTGGACCGAAGATCTGTACGCCAGGAGGAAAATGGGCACCTTCCGATCCCAATCCCGCTGATTGGTGAACACAACTTTCCTGAGGTGTCCAACGAGTGTCTTTATGTATCTCTCGACCATCCCATCAGATTGCGGATGAAGCGCAGTAGTCCGTGTCTTGTGCACTCCGAGACGCTGAAGCACCTCCTTCATCAACAAGGATCCGAAGTTCGTCCCTTGGTCGCTGTGCAGCTCACGTGGCACTCCATACCGACAGATGAATTCGTTCACCAAGCACCCAGCCACTGTTGCGGCTTCTTGATTTGGTATGGCGTATACTTCTGGCCATTTCGTAAAGTAGTCCATGGCCACCAGGAGATATTTATTTCCTGCATCTGACATGGGAAATGGACCGGCGATGTCGATGGCGATCCTCTCGAAGGGTGCCCCAACGTTGTACTGTTGTATTCTGCCTCGACTTCTTGTTTGTGGCCCTCGGCTTCCAGTACAGACATCACATTGGCGGCACCACTTCTCTACATCAGCCCTCAAGTTCAACCAGTAGAACCGCTGACGTAGCTTGTCCACCGTTCTGTTGACACCTAAGTGCCCGCCAGATGCTCCATTGTGGATCTCCTCCAGCACTTCCTTCCTTTTACTTCTGGGGAGCACAATCTGTTCAATCTGCTTCCTACCATTAGGGGCCTCCCAGATTCTTATAAGCACTCCGTTCTTAACCTTCATTGAGTCCCACTGTGCCCAGTAGCTCTTATACACATGGTTCCTAGCTGCAATGTCCTCCCAGCTAGGACGAGCCCCCGATTCCTTCTCCCGCAGCAGTGGTCCAACCTCGCTATCCTCAAGCTGCTCTTTACGGAGTTCCTCCGGCTCCCATCCACTAGCTGCCTCCAAAGAGACACAACGCACTTCAACGGACGGATTCCTTTCTTCTACCTTGGAGCAGTGCTTACAACCCTCTGGGCAAGGTCGGCGAGACAGGGCGTCGGCATTGGAATGGTTTCTCCCTCGTCGGTGTTCAGAGGTGAAGTTGTATTCTTGAAGACGCTGGGTTGACAGTTGCCCCTTCCCATCAACCCTGTTTAGTTTTCCCTGCCTCTGCCCCCGAGAGGCTTTACTCGGGCATTTACTTCGGTAATGGCCTAACTCTCCACACCCCCAACAGTGAATCTCCTTCTTCCGGTCCCTCAGGGCATCAAGCACTTTTCTTACGATGTCTTCTATCTTCATAGGTTCTTCTTCCTCTGCGTAGACTCCTCGCAGACGTTCCTGGCCCCGGACGGATTGCTTTACGGCCTCAAACTCTAAGGCTTGCGTCAGGGCCTCGTTTAACGTGTTAGGCCGGGCCAACTTTACAGCCTGCTGCGTCTCAGCATCCCGCAGCCCATCGAGGAACCTTTCAATGGATAGGCTCTCGTAAACAGCTTCGTCCACTGTGGGATAAGCGCCCCTCACTAATCGTGCGATGTCAGCTTCGAATTCTTGAAGACTCTCATTGGACTTCTGGTGACGACTCCTGAGCTGAGATCTGTAGACCAGTTCCATGTGTTTATGTCCGAATCGCATTTCCAACTGTCTAATCAAATCTTCGTAATTCTGTCGCTCAGCAGGTGGAACGGTTTGCAGTACGCTCAGAGCTTCTCCACGAAGTGAAAGGCACAACATGGACGCCTTCGCTGATGATGGCCAATTGTAGACAGCAGCGGCAGTCTCAAACAAAGTAATAAAAACTTCCCAGGACATCTTTCCGTCAAAGGTTGGCAAACTTGCGTTATTTACGGGTGGACTCACACTCGACCGAGGTTCCAGGCTGGGTGGTTGCTGTCCACTTCCTGAGATCCCAGGTGGTTCGTTGCAGGTTATTGACTCCTTAGTCCCCTGAACCATTTCTTCTAAAAACCTAATCCTATCACCTAATTGCTTCGAACAGTCATCTAATTGTTTTTTAAATTCGCTCGAACAGTCATCTAATTGTTTTTTAAATTCGTCTTCAACTTTGCAAATTTTATAATTAAATTCTGTAGCTAACTCTTCCTTTAAGGTTTTACAATTACTATTTAGTTTTTCGGTTAAGTCATCTTTCACTTCTTTTAAGTCACCTTTTAAGTCACTTTGTAATTTATGTAATTTCTCTGCATTTCCTTTTAAGTCACTTTGTAATTCATGTAATTCCTCTGCATTTCCTTTTAAGTCATTTTGTAATTTCTCGACATTTCTGGTAATAGACTTAAGTGAACTAGCTTCAGTTTCAAAAAGGAATGTTTCTGGATCATCCCCTGCTTCTAGCATTGCCTGCTTAAGTCTACTTACTAAAACTGATTTTGTTCCAGTATGATCTAAGTCCCTCTCTTCTAACTCCCGCTTTAAATCAGCCACTTTTAAGTCTACTAACTTAACTCCACTAGATGCCATCGTTATTTTGTAAAACTACGTCTGAACAATATAGAATTACAGTAAATGAATTCAATAAACAGCTTAACAATAACTATCAATAAATAAAAATATTAAACGTGTTGCTCTAACAAATCAATCCCACTTCTGACACCAGTGTGACGTTTTTTATATTGTCCTACTTTATAAATAATTAATCGCTATGTGGGTTTTACAAATAAGCAACACGTTATACTAAACAATTACTAAATTTATTAAATCTATAAAATTAACTTAAAATTAAAATGGAACTTCGGACGCAGGGGAATTCAAGAAGCTTCTAGATGGAGACCTGCAGGTAATATATATGGCCCGGATACCAGCGCTAGTCAGTCAGTTAGTCAGTCAGTGAGTCTAGAGCCTACAGCCCGGGTGTTTGCAGCGACAGTGAGCGAGTTCTACAGTGCGAGTGAAGTGTCCGAGTATAGTGAAGTGGTCTACGGAGAAGTTACCGGTGAGTGGTTCGTTGTGGGGATCAACGAAGGAGCAGTGCGGTACTTGTGGACGACTTCTGAAGGGACACTGAAGAAACTGTGAGTGAACTGTTAGCTTTGGACTGTAGGTAGTAGGGAATCTAGTAAAGTCAATTAGTAGTCAGTAATTGTAGGGAATCTAGTAGAGTCACTTTATAGTTAGTAATTGTAAATAATAGTAGAGAATCTAGAAAAGCCACTTTATAGAGCTAGGAATTTTAAAAGAAGGGAATTTAGTAAAGTCACTTTGCAATTAGTAGTTGTAATTATTGATGCCATCGAAGATTGTAATTATAGATTAGTTTAACTGTAACAGTAGGCCTAATAGTAAATTGTACTTTTCTCAATAGTTTAAAGTTAAGGAAATAATACATTTAATTGTAATAAATTAACTTATTACAATTAAATGTATTATTTCCTTAACTTTAAACTATTGAGAAAAGTACAATTTACTATTAGGCCTACTGTTACAGTTAAACTAATCTATAATTACAATCTTCGATGGCATCAATAATTACAACTACTAATTGCAAAGTGACTTTACTAAATTCCCTTCTTTTAAAATTCCTAGCTCTATAAAGTGGCTTTTCTAGATTCTCTACTATTATTTACAATTACTAACTATAAAGTGACTCTACTAGATTCCCTACAATTACTGACTACTAATTGACTTTACTAGATTCCCTACTACCTACAGTCCAAAGCTAACAGTTCACTCACAGTTTCTTCAGTGTCCCTTCAGAAGTCGTCCACAAGTACCGCACTGCTCCTTCGTTGATCCCCACAACGAACCACTCACCGGTAACTTCTCCGTAGACCACTTCACTATACTCGGACACTTCACTCGCACTGTAGAACTCGCTCACTGTCGCTGCAAACACCCGGGCTGTAGGCTCTAGACTCACTGACTGACTAACTGACTGACTAGCGCTGGTATCCGGGCCGTATATATTACCTGCAGGTCTCCATCTAGAAGCTTCTTGAATTCCCCTGCGTCCGAAGTTCCATGACAGAGCTGGCTCGTCAACCTAGAACCTTCTAGAAGTCCATTGAAGAGGTAAGGGGCGTTCATGCGTAAGCCATTGTGCCCCAAAGGTTGTAAACAAGCAGGGCAGGTGGTCAGCGACCCATCCATTACTTCCGCATCACCGGTTCCCAGGATGGAGACCACTCTGAATGTCACAATATTTCATTGAGATGGGTCTAAGTCTGTTTTTAGAATATTTTTCGAAAAGTAATTTAAGAAGTTGAGCTTAAATGACTTTTTTATATCATGACTATCAAACTTATATAAATGACCTAAAAATATCGTAAATATCAAACTTATAGTGTGATGGTGTGCTACATAGAACCTCTGTAGTGGAGGGTCACAGCATTACTTAATGCCTACTGAAAAGTAAATAAAAGCTAAAGAGCAGAATTCTCAATTCAATCAACATAATTTTTAGACCCCCATTTTAATAATCAGACATTTTACAGATAAACTACAATACTGTACACAAACAATTGTTATATAAGTAGAATTATATATAACACTTGTGCGCGGGTGAGGGAAGATGCAACTAATGGAAATATAAGTGGGGAATAGCAATTGATCAGTCATGTGATTGCAGAGTCGAAGTTCAAACTACAGACCATATAGTTAATGACTGCCCATAGTCATACTTGGGATTAACGATTAAAAATAATTAACGATTAAATTTAATCGTTACTTTTTCTATTAACTTTTTAACTTATTCGTTAGTTTTGGTACTGTTTAACTTCTAACTTTAACTAGTTGAAAATTTGGCCAACGGTTAAAGTAACTCAGTTAGTTTTTCAAATGTGATAAAAGGTGCCATTTGGTCCGAGGAATGTGGACTGGGGAGAAAGTATCTAAAATTCAGGTCAAAGACGGATTGTTTTCCTCATCCCCCAATTGTCACCGACAAGCAAGGTCACTGTTTTGAAGACGCACCCCCTCCCATTTACTGCCTTATAAATAAAAAAGGTGGACCAAACGAGTATACCATTGTTGTGGGATTGACTTGTGTCCCTGGGGTGATCATTTCACTTGACTAGTTTATGTTTAGGGATAAAGTTGAGATAATCATTTAGTTATCTTGTTTAAATCAACCTAAGCTTGTTTATCTTTCATAAATTCTAATACTGTAATTTTACCTGTTTACCCATCTATATGTATAATTAATTAGGAAAATCAGTTGCATTTTGACGTCAATGCTGTCAATACTTGATTAATTGATCATACAGAATTACATATCTAAATTGTCCTGTTCAAAAAAAATCGGGAAAAACTATTTAAATGGTTAATCAAACCAACATTTCCTCAAACGTTTACTTTATTTTAAATTAGACTTACTTGATAAAACAATCCATTATATGATACCACGCAACAGAATAAACTATCTTCAAGATTGCAGAACATATTTCAAGTAACAATTGCTATATTTCGTTCTGTTTTCATTATTTTGCTATTGGCACCGTCGAAAAGAAAAGATAATGATAATACTATCTTTAATATTAATAATATAATCAATGGTAATTAGTTTTGTATTTTTTTAATGATTTGGATAGTTTTCATAATTTGTGATTAACTTATTTCAGTAAGAATAAAACATGCACTTAGAACAGCAAATTCTTAAACATCTAAAAAATGCAATTGCTTATCGAAAATAGTATGAATAGATTTGCTTTCACTCACTTATAGAGTGAGTATATTTTGTTCAGTTTTTGTTTACCGCTAATCGGCCCATACTTTCTTATCAGTGACCCTTCCTTATCATTTCCAGCCTGATAAAAATCACCTGGAGTCAACATGTCACGATATTATTTGGCCTTTCTTATTATCTGCGATATTATTTGGCCTTTCTTATTATCTGCGCCAATTAAAAAAAGATGTTTTGTTATTGTGAATTTCCTATAAGATAGTTATTGATTTTGAAGTATAGCTTAAAAATGTAAAACTTTAATTTCAAAGACTTATGTCAGTTTTTGTTAACAATTTTAGAAATTAAATTAAATATTTAATTTTTAAGATTTCGGACAGTTATATAACATAAATTACTGTATAAATTACTATAGTCTAACTAATAGTATTGTATAATAATGTATTATAAATAGGTCTATTTATCTAAGATATTATAAATAATAAAAGATAATACAGGTTAAGTATTTGTTTATGTATATTTTACTGTTTCAAAACTAACTTTTAACTTTCAATTTCAGTTAATTTTCTAATAATTTAACTTTTTAGTTTCAATTTATTCTAACTTTTAACTTCAGTTAGTTACTTTTTTAGAGTATTAACTTTAACTTTATTCAGTTAAAAAAAATCATTAACTTTCCCAAGTATGTCCATTGTGTTATTTTCATGAGGAATTATGTAATTTCCATTCATTTGGAGAAGCAGGTGTTAAATGATAATTACGAAACCTGGATTTTGCTCTGTGACAGAAGATCAATATTTTAACACTAAGACACAAGTACTTTGTACTGTAGATTGTTTTATTAGTCTATTTTTTAATCTTTTATTAGTTTGGTAGCTGGCCTATGAAAGCCATACAATATAATGTATAGAAGTAGAATTTTGTGGAGGAATCCTAAAATAATGCAGTAAAATAGTTTCATTTACTCAAAAATAACAATAAATTTGTCTATAGAAAATTATTTAGTAGTACATTTTTATACTGAATCCTCCGTTTAGTGATATCTTATTAATAAGATATTAATTAAATTACTTTGTTGCATTTAAAACCTTGAATGTTTCCAGAACACTGGTCAGGGACTCTCAAAACCAGGGGATGGACAAGTAACGTTGTGCCAAAGTGTCACTCCTCATCGAGACTTCTTCACAGGCCAGTTCTTGTTGGCTTTGGCTGGCAGTGGGCAGCACCAGGTTATAGTCGAAGCTGCAGTCCAAGACGATGCTGGCAATGTTTGGAATACTGGTCCTCGATCCACCCTTACTGTTAAAACTCTTGATGAATCTTGTAATAGTCGAACTCGTACCTCATTCTAATATAATTTTTTAATAAACATTTTTTATTTTGTATTATTATATTAAAATTTCTCTTAGAATGTGAGTGTCATTGCTAAAAATAGATTAGGATACCAGGAAACTTGTCAGAGAAGAGAAACGTACTACACACACTCATGTAGCATAACTCAGTGAAATTGAAAGTTTGTAGATCGTTTTAATTGGACTTATCTTCATTTTTAGATTTGTTCATATCCTATATCTCTAGAGGTAGTCCTTAACCTAACTGAGCAAATAATTCAAAACCGATGAGAAGTAAATTGGTTAAATTTCATTAGTAGAATTTTTATAGTAGAAAGAACATAATTATTCAATAGTGATGTCACTGTGCGTTGTTACAATGGATAGAAGGAAACACTATTGTCTGAAATTAGAGGTGCGCAAGTAGCTTGAATTTTGAGTTTTTTAAATACTCAAACACAACTCGAGATTTAAATAAATAAATAAATAAGGTCTTTATTTTGGAGCGGTTTTCAACTAACAATGCAAAACAACTCAAGTCATATTACAATTATTTAAAAAATTAAAAGCTAATTTTAATTATTCAGATTTAAAATAACTCAAAAAATCAGTCGAATTTTACCATATTAATCTTTGAGAGTAAAACAGCATAATCAAGACAAAATTCGTATTTGTAATATAGATTATAAAAATGAATATTTTATGTAGGCAACTATATTTAAAATATGATCATAATATCGTATTCGTAACGAGAGATATTCTCTCGATGTGTTCAGATTTCTGATTCATGCACACCAGTCTCGATCGTACGGCCAATGTGATTATAGCGAAATGTATTCTCATTATTTATTAAGAAGGCACAACCAAATAGCTGTCACAAGTTATTAATACAAAACGTTATAACTGATTACAAAGAATAAGTTATTGAACCGTTTCAAAACTTCGTTACATAACTTTACTAACATTTGAAACTAATAGTTACATTTATTTCCAGGTCCATCCTTTCAAAGTTTGTGAATAAAACTTTTCTAAGACTGACGAATTGGGACAGATTTAATTAAATCGCTTTCAATACGTAACAAAAACTACATATGAAATGTGAACTATTGAAATTGAAAGGTAATTTGAGACAGAATGCCTGGAAAAGTTTCGTTCAGCACTGTGACTAAAAAACTATTAATGTAGCTACTTCAGTACATCACCGACTTGTAGATTCCCAATATAAAATATACTGCTAGCCATAGATTGAATTCGGATTTGTCATCCATTTTGTTTTGGTTGACATTGACCTAGAGATGGGAATTATAGTTACCCTTTCAATAACCTGTAATGTAATTCCATTACGTTCAGGTAACATGTTATTTTTGTAACCTGTTACTTTTGACACGTTGACGTTTCAGCCAGAGTTCTAGATAGGCATTCTGTTATGGCCTGATGTTACTTAGCGGCTCAAAGCCTCGTTACGGCTGATCTAGACACCGTTGCAAGTTAAAAAAGGTTATGAAGATATGCCTTATGTTACGTTACGATATTGACTTAGCGACATTGCGGCTTGGCTTGAGGATACAGATTTACCACTCAAAGTTCATACTGTTATCGATATTTTAACTTTAACATGCAAGAGTCTGAAGTTTCATTTGCAGTTTAGTCACAGTACTGTTTCCTTCTAGTGCATTATATTTACTCCTCATTACCACTTGGCGTAACAGTTATATTATATTATCATTACACAGCAATTTTGAAGATGGTGAGGTAAGTTCCCAAACTTATTGTTAATTGAAAGAACATGCCATTGGTAGTATTGGTAAAAATGTACATCCTTGTGATGTACAGAAGTGTTACAATAACATCAAGTTTATAAAACAAATTTTTTTTATATTTTGGAACAATATTTGCAGCTCGGTTCGTTTAGCTGCAATAGATACTGCACGGGTGGTCTGAAAACGTTGTACAATTGAATATCAAATATCCATTGAAAAAAAAAGAACCGAAGAATAATGTTTGCCTATAAATATGCTCCTTATATTTTACAAACACTACTCTGTGAATATAATGTACCCAGGCTGTTTCTGTTTAAATAATATTATATCATGATCAGGTCACTTTCTTAGCTCAATTATTATTCAAATCAAGTTTAGTGAAAATGCACATTTTTGTTTAAAATTTTAAACTATCAGACCTAATAATTCATTCAGTAAAAATGTTTTTTTAATCTTCACAGGAGATTACAAGACATGCTTTTAACTAACTACAGTACTGTAACATGATATAAATTATGTGTAACATAAAAGCAAAATTTGTTACTTTGTAATCATTAAGTAAGCCAAACATGAGTTTGGTTGTTAAATTTACAATAATTCTTGTTGGCAAATTACTGTTGCTCTTTAATTAATGCATGGCGATTGACTGTGGGGTTTTATAGATTTTAATAGACATCTTGAATTTGTGATTAATAACAAATTGGGTGTGCGTCGGACCACACGGTGGAAGTTATACTTCTTTGGCCATTCTCATACACCCACTCACGCACACAAACAGACAGGATATATAAATGAAATATAAGACATTTTTCAATATTATTCAATATATTTATCTTCAATATATTATACGTGACTTCATTATTATATTATACACCTATATTATCATTATCAGTAATTTCTTCGATTAACAATCGATTAATCGATAGTTCTTAAAAATTTGTTCTTACTTTTCAGCGTGACGTGGTTTCTCGACCAACATCCCATCCCAAAGTGTCTAACGGGCGCAAAGAAGTATAACTTCAAAAATTTGCGTAGGCAATTGGGAATTAATGAACGATAATAGACGATGTATCGTCAAGCATAATTTACAGTAAGAACATCACTGGCTCTGCGTTACTCCACGGTGCATGATGGAAGTAATATCAGCCACCATTTCAGCCAGTAGTGGGGGGAGCAAATCTTTCTATAACATTTTACGTCATTTTGGGAATAACAGTAAACTTGAGTAGTGTGGTATAGGCTACATATGTTCAAGGGGTTCCACTCTGGGATTTAACCTTACTCCTACAGTATGAATTTGACAGATTGAGTCAACACTCAAACTCTAGATCAGTCACGATCAGAATCACTAATCATCGGAATATTTCACCATATGATATTTTAAATCTTTTTCTCCGACTTCAGATTACAATACTTTGTTAGTCTCCTAGTTCAATGCTGAGTTTTTAAGCACCTCTTTTTCCTGGCGCCCTACGTGACTGCTACTTTGTTTACCCCTTAAACCGGCCCTGCTTGCATATATCTTCATATTCTCGGCTCCATCCTATTTTTAGAGGCTGGACTCTTGCCCAATCTGTAGCTGCCATCTAGTTCTTCTCAGGGCCAGCAAAATTATAAAGATATAGGCTCTGTTTTGAATTTGCATGGTTAACAATTACTTTAGCTAACAAAAAATTCCACCATTTAATTGTAATTTAAAGAAATAAAAAAAAATATTTTACTGTACAGAAAAACACAAGCGGTTAATTCGTTTAAAGTAACTCTATTCAATCAAATAGAATAACAGAATTAAAAGGGCTATTGATAAATTCTCACTGGGCTAAAGAGTCTACACAAATGGATGTATGAACATTTTTAATTACATAATCTTTACACTTATTTGTGTACAGATAGTAAGTTCATTAGCACTACTTAAAAATAAAACACTACTACAATAAAAATAAAACATTCAGAAAAATTTCAAACGTATTCATTTTTAACTGTAAATACATAGTACTTTGAATTTAAACACACATTAAAACTAATAAAAAATACACAGTACAAACCTGAGAACACAACTGACAAGACTATTGTAGAGGAAGTAATGAACATCTAAATATAAAATATAATTCAAAGATCAATTTTAAAAATAAAGAATTCAAAGATCAATTTTAAAAATAAAGAATGAGTTCATATTATGAATTTAATTACATTTTTGTAATTGGAAGAGGGGAATGGGTTGGTAACTGTTGTGGCCAAATAGGAGTATTTACTAAATCTTGTATTGAAAGTAATTTAATCACTTCAGTATAAATTTGAAAATGAGGGCTGTTAAGGGTGTTTATCCAAGCGCCTAGTTGAGTACTCATAGGAATTTAGTTATAGATTTCACGCAACTGTTGCCGAGAGTACGATAGCAGAGTCTGCCTCACAACACACATACAACTTGTTTCTCTCCCCTCTCTCTCCTTCACTGTCCCCGCCTCGCAAATCGTACAAAAATACATAACTTCCTCATTTATAGTAAGCTCTAGCAATGAAGTGTTTACGTATTATTAATCTATTCCTTCAGCCAAAGGCAATTGTACAAATTACAACTAAAAATTTTTACATACACCATTCATGAAAAAATAATTGACTACACCTAAACAAAATATTTTATTCTAATTTTTACTTTAAACTAGGTTGGTTAGTACTTTTTCTCCACTATACTTTTAAAATTATCACAGATTTAATGAGTTATGTACCTAGAAAGGCCGAATTAGAGACTTTAGGTAGGCGAAGGTAGGAATTTTTTCTCTCAGCACATTTGTTACGTATAAGCTGGATAACAATTTTAATGTCAAAAATTATTTTTGATCGAACACCCTTAAAACTAATCTTAGAACTTAGGCTTAAGCTGCCAGTGTCATAACTAGAATCTATATTTTATGGTGACAACCGTGTCAAGGTGCTATCTATATTATCTTGTAAATATTGTAGATAGCACCTAGACGCAGTTATCACTGGAAAATATAGATACTAGTTACCCTTAAAATTCGTATATCTACTTAAGTGTGTTGCAGTGTTTTTAGAAGTAGAATATTTTCTACAATAAATTAATGCCAAAAGTAATACAATTATTTTAATTGCATGTTTTCGATACTGTTTTCATTTTTGTTATAAATTAAATCCAAGATTGTTAACAATTAACATACATAGAATTCTAACAATTATATTTTGAGCTTAATACATAGTAAACCGTCAAATTTTATGCCACAAATATGGTTTAGTAAGTAGAAATTTGTGTTTAAAATATAAACATTCTAGATTAATAAGTATGAAAATTTATCATAAAAAGATTAAATGATTACTAATCTTACTGTACATTAATTACATTGATACAAAAAATCAATAAATACATACATTACACAGATAGAGCTTTTTAATAATGTACAATTTGAAAAGAAAATTTCCTGTTTAAAATATCGTAAAATATAATATAATAATAATAATATAGGTTATTATAAGTATGTTTATAGGAACTAAACAAAACTAAAACTAAGATGGCAGTACTTATTATATTTTACAATAGATATAAAATGTATATTTTACAAAATTGTATTCAACAAAAAAATTGAAACATTTGTAAATAACAGGATTTTAATTTTTAGCTTTCCTAACTGAAATCTAAATTTAATAATATAAAAATACAAATCACCAATTTCAACATGAGTATAGTAATTTCAGACCTATGATAAAACTACAAAAGCACACACCTGTCCCAAAAATCTGTACAGTACAAACCTTCAGAAAAGATTTAAAAAAACATATTTTTATGTTTACAATATCTTACATGCAACGATTAAATTCGACAGTGTAAAAGTGAATTTATTAATGAGATAGACAAGAGATATTTTCCTGGATATGTGTGAAAGTTGTGGAAAAACTTCCTCTAGATATTTATCTCATTAATAGTTACCGTGTACTGGACAAATTTTAGTTTTACTTCTTTAGTTATTATGAATCAGAAATTAATGCAATTTAACTGTATGCATTGAAAGTTTATGAAATTGTACACAACATTTATTTGAGTTTTATAAAACAAAAGAACAGGTTTAATTCAAAAATCAATGAGACCATTAAAATTAAAGTATAATCAAATCCGTAGCATTTTAATAAATCTTTAACATAAAATTACAACTGGAAATAAATAAATAATAAACCAGAGCTCTCAAACAATCTTTATTTGTTGTAGATAAACATATACGAAGTTAATATGGCACTAACAATTGTGAGCAAATAATTATTGATTTAATTTTAAGCGCTTTAAAATTTACAGCATGTACGGTCTGGTGGATTCGAAATCTGTGAGGAAAGTACGAATAATGTGCACTACAATACAATTTAAGTTTAACATCTAAAGTACTGAATGTACACAAACACTATACTGAGACTTAGTACTTAGTGAGCACTTGCACATTAAAGTTGGCCGGTTAAACTGTAATTTAATTACCATTTATAAGTCAGTTACCATCTTAAAACAAACCATATTTTTAATATTTATATCAGGTCTTCTTTTTCCTTCCTTATAAAATACTAACAACCTTAAAACATTATTATTTAAAAATAATAAATATCTTTTATTTTCATAATAAAAATAATAAGTACATTTCTCAACTAAGTTAAGTTGGTTAAATTATATTTTGCTATTACTTTGTCACATCAATATCATTGCCGAAAGGCCATCACTGAAGTACCTAATTATAATTAGGTATACATATTAATAAACAGCAGTCGTTTAAAACTTAAAATACTAGAATTATGCTGTTTGTGAAATAATTTAGTTCTTTCTTTGCCTAGACTAAACTTAATTACATTATTACTCATCTTCTGTGACCGAGTAGAAAAATTTAGTTATGATCAAACAATCCCATTGATAAAATCTTATATTTGATCCCACAAAATATTTAACCAACACAAACATTTTTGGGCAAAAAAAACAAAAATTGAATGGTGAAAATTAAACATTAAGTCTTCGGCCACTTGAAATATTATTAATTTTGTAGTCCGGATTGCTGGTTATATTTTCAAGAAGTCTTGCCTTAGCAATCCGTATCCAAAATATTTGGGTATCGATTTTAGATCTGTAGACCCGTCATCAGTCCATTAGAAAGATCAAATCTTGTTATCGTGTCTTTGTAAATGGTTCTTTATCTTATTTACCTTTTTAATAGTAAATGGTGTAATGCAGTGGATGGATGTAATGTGTGTTATTCTTAAGATAGTCTTCCTAATACGGACCCAAAATCGATTTTTCATTATCTTCGATGTTAAGAGCTAAGGTAAGACTTCTTTAAAATATTTTAATTAATATTAGTGTACTTCATGTTAGGGAATGAGTATAGCATGACAAAGATTGTAGTTTTTAGTTATCATTTTGTAACAACTTAATATAAAAAGATAATTTCATTCTTGTAACAGTACTTTCCAATAGTATTATTACATGAACAAATTCCATAAATTTCTAAATTCCTCTCACATTATTTGAATTGTTGAATACGGTATCTCCATCAATTTATATGAATCAAAGAGTTTGTGAAATGATATGTATATACATTTCTATTCCTTTGCTTTACAATTATGTTTCCCATTAAAACAATACAATACTTTGTACTTGACTACGTAAAGACAGCTCAGGATAAGATGAAGGGAAAAATTAAACGAGGACTGCTAAGAATAGAGCTCTACAAGAATCTGTGCTATATTGAACAATGTGACTGTTATGGCCTACAAATGACTGCTCACATAATAGTTAAAGATAGAATATGGTACAGTAGATCCTCTCTAACTGACCTTAGATCAACAGCCGCTCCAATTAACTGCCTCTGCCCTGACACAAAATAAAGGTTGGTTTATCTGTCATGTTTTTCAAAATATGTTTGACTAACCTTTTCTAGGCAGCATCCTTATCGCTTTACTAAAACACAAATGCATTTGTTCAAGTCAAGTTCTAGTATGAATCGGAAACTTACAATGCTGTAAACTGTATTGTGGAATGTCCCTCATTCATCGTGAATATGCACAGAGTTTATAGCTACACTGTGTTGAGTACAGTATAGTTCAGAGCTTTTGCAATGGCCTATGTATAACTTATTTTTATATTAAACAGTGTGTTCAATGCATTTATATTGTTTCAATGCAAGTGTTCGTTTACTTGAAAATGACGCACAAACAAAATGTTGTCAATATAGAACAGAAGCTTAATGCATTACAACGTCTCTGGACAGAGACTAACCAGAAAAACAAGTCAGTGATGGATTTTGGAAACAACTGCAAAAGTGAGCTTTAATATATGTAGCTGATTTTTTTATTCAGATAATATCGATAACATTTATTTATACAGTATTACATGTTTACATGGTCGCCCGTTTTAATCGACCTTTAGGTTATACAACCTAGGCTGAATCCTATGAATGTAGTCTAAGAGAGAGTCTACTGTAGATCTAAAATATGGCATAGTACTAGTAACACTTAAAATAAAGGAAATTCCCACTCTTTTCACGATAAGGTACAACTAAAACACTAATTCAACAAAATAGTATGCATAGGGGTAACAAATCAGATGTACAAGTAATTGAAAAAGTTATTCTTAAAAATTATATAAAAATTAAAATAAAATTTCACTCAAATATTATGTTTGATTATATCATGAAGATGCAAAATTATAAAATTTAACAAGATCTACAATTTATCCATATACATTTTTATTTAAATTTTTATAGTGTCAGCTGTTAAATTAATTATTCTAAAGTTAAATATATTTATAACCCTATTTGTATTCTGTTTTCAACTGATGATGGTCTTTCGAGACAGAAATCGATTTTGAACATTAAAAACATCAAGAAAAGATTGCTAAGTGTTGTTCTTTATATATATATATATATATTCTTAAAAATCAAAATTGTTCGACCATCAAGAAAGTATTTCCTGTATCAACAGCACATTTTATCATACATTATTTTGAATGTCTAATCAGTTTTGCCATAAAAAGTGTCTAACCTTTTTTAGTATGAATGGATACATTTCTATTTCACTAATGCAATCTTGTACTGTTTTTGTGCCATTGTCATGTGGCAGTATAAATAGTGATTTATCTCATCATTTGGACATCTATTTTGTTTAGATTAGTAGCCATTAGACTATGTGGATTTAATTTTAAACTAAGAGATTACAGATAGGTTGTATTAATGTTCCAAATTGGAGAAGTGAACTTTTGGGGAGAAAAAGTGTAAGTAAATGATTAAATTAATACAGTATTATAATATCAAAGAGTTGATATTATTAAATTTACAATATTAGTATTTGTACTACTTAATTTGGCAACTTGTTTTCAATTACTTGGGATTTGAAAATTTGCTATAGTTGAAATTAAGTTTTATTTCAATTTGATAGTACATAATTTGTACAACTGTAATTATTAAATTATTCAATTAGGGAATGAAATTCTGTTATCATGATTTTTAAGTCTCAACATTTAATTTTTTGTGCAGTCTAAATCTCAGTTAAGCATTTTAAACTAAATTGTAATATGATATTGCAAGATTTGATAAACTCATAAAGATTTGGATGCTGTTTTTAATCAACAATTTTTATCAGACTATATACATAGAATAAACATATTTCATGTGTATTATCTTTTTTCACAACAAGTAAAATAAATAAATGCTAGTAAACAATCATTTTTTCATATAAATATTCAAAATTCTACTCTAATAAATGTATGACATCACAGAGATAGAATTTTTAAAAAGTGTTCTTCCCACTATGATATAAGACTTCAATGTTTTCATTTAGAAACTATTAATAAAAATAATACAACAGAGCTTAAGTTTTCCCCGTACAGGACCACTGAATTTTGCAGTTTTGTCAGTTGCTGTCCAATGTGTGAAAGTAACAGAAAATTGATGCCCAACAAATGACTTGTGATTGGAAGGGTTAATGCAATTTAAGTAACATCAACATTTGAAAACGAAAAATTTGAAGGTTCTGTTTTCAAAATAAAATGTTAAAATTTTTGTCTTTCTACTTTTACTTAGTAGAATATAATTTGCTATTATAATATTAAAAATTGATTTTAGTTGATAAAACACTTTTTTATTATATTTTCTAACAATTTACTCAAAAATCAGGAAAATAGAAAATTATCAACTTTAATAGCATGTAATGTTAATTTTATTGGTGTAATAATAAAATTAATTTATTTGTTGAGATGCCAAATAATTTACAGAAATTTTTCAAGTAAATGTTCAATCAATTAAATCTAAACATGCCTCAAATATACGTATAGAAGTTCAAAAATGCAGTGAACAGTTACCAAACAGACACAATTAATAAAATGTAATAAAACATTTAAATTGAATAAATGTGAATTTAAATTAACTTAGTTCCTATTTTCTCTTATACTTTTATAGCCAGGTTTGATATATGACAGTCTTGTGACAAAGGCTGGCCTCCCGTTAACACGGGACGGCACACTCTCACTCGCTCAACTCGTGATGGACTATTGCTTGCATCGTGATGGTGTTCTGACATCCTCATGTGTCGTCAGTGTCCGACGGTGCATCTAGAGCCGTGTGAAGGGTCACCGATACTCCACAATTCACACTTACTGCAGGGTAGAACACTCCATAAAGATCATGAAATGCTATTGGACCCTAAAAAAGTTTATTGCAATCATTTTATAATCAGTTCTTAGGCATTAGAGTGTGAAAACTATTCTGTATTATAAGTGTTAAGTATTTTTTTGAGATTAAGATAAATTGCTTGTGATTACTATAAACATGTAAAGATATAAGAGCTTATAGACATATAGGGATTTTGTAATTTTATATAAACAAGCTAGTGAAGGAAGTCTTTTATCTATATCTATTATTGTACATTTAATACAAAGTAATACAAAATATAATAATGGAAATAACTCTTAATTTTAATTTTTTAAATGAGGACATGAGACTGAGGCTCTAGCACTAAAAGGGTTAAAGGCCAGTGGGGTAGTATCCCACAGATGGATGCAAATAAACCATGCTTAAATCTTCCCTGGGAAAAATACATTAATTCTAAAAGTTTAATGACGATCAAATGAATTGTGTAGTAATGCATAAAGGATGAACAGACATACAGGTACATTTCAAAACTTAGAATCATCATTTATTGTCACTCTCAAACCCCATAAAAAGTATAGCTTAAACGTAATAGAATCCTCACATAGAACAAAACTTACACAAAATATCCAATATATAGAAAATAGGCTGTCAGTAGCCAGTCTACGTTCAAGCATTACCTCTGATCACAGGTTCAAATTTCAGAACTACAAAGTTTTATAAATTTGTTTAACGATTACCATAATGTTGTCTCCCAAAATGTTGTAATCCTTTTAAGTTTTATATTGGCTGGCACTGAAAGAGTTTAAAGAACCAACACTTTTTTTATAAAATTCATTGAAAAATTTCAGGGAATGGTTGATTATTACTTACTTGTGGCTCTTCGTTAACGTAGAAGCTGAGTTGGTGTCTGTCCAGGTCCAACAAGACTCCTCAGTAGACCCCGGCTGGTTGTGGATGTTGGCATGCATGAACCAAGACCTCTGTTTGTCTATTTACATGCTCCAACCCTTATCATCTTTGCCTGGAACACATCAAACAAACTCTAATATCAACAGGCTCATTGATTACCAAAAATCTGTTTGCTGTAAAAAGTTCTCCTTTAATTATCATGACAAAATTGACTAATTCTAATATCTGTGCAAATATTTTCAATTTTTAATAAAACTTTAATATACATACAACTAAAAAGTATCTAATTATAAGTTTTATTTCGTAGGCTTAAGCGGCTGGTGTCATTACTAATAACAAAAGCTGCCGATGACAGTGTCAAGGTGTTATCAACAATATTTATATCACTAAATGTTTCGCCCATGCTGTGATGTAGCATCCTCAGTATGCTATATCACAGCATGGAGGAAACTTTTGGTGATGTAAATATTGTAGATAATATCTTGACACGGTCATTACCGGAAGCTTTAGTTATTAGTAATAAACTACTTAGTGGTTATTAATGAAAAAGTGACGTAACTAGATAAAAATGATGTAAATATTTTTGTAGTAGATACTATTAGTTGCTATATGAAATTAAAATATGTTAAAAAAACAAGACGAAGAATGCTGAGAGTCAGAAATGTAGCAACATACTCTTCAAAATAATCAATATTGCTGTTAATAGAAAAAAACTAATAAAATATGGTGAAATTTCAGCATACTTTAATGAAGAACAATCAGCAATATTTATAGCAATGATGTAAAAATCAATATTTTAAAGCGAAAAAAAACTTTAAAAAATTTACCAAATGTGTTGAAGGTAAATTCAACCAATTTACCAAAATTATGTTGGTGATAAGAAAAGTCAACTTATTCTTGAAAATTTTTCTTTTTTAATTTCCTTCTGTAAATCTTTAAAGAAGACTCCATCTTGATGTCAAATAATTATCCTGTCAAATATGACTTTATCATCAATAGACTAACATTACTCTGTAAAGTAAATAAACACGTAAAAACCTACCCAGCATCTGATCCTTTGCACAGTCAATTCTCGCAATTCCAAAGCTAGGGTCCATGTCCGCATCATAGCGATCAATGGTGAACTCCCAATAGTGGACTCCACGTGAGAAGCCTACACTGCCAAGAGCCACACGATGTTCATAGCCTTCACACGACACACTGCATTTGTCCTCAGAAAAGCTAAGGTCAGGCCCACCTAGACACGGGTCAAATGTAAACCAAGCCACTACAAGAAACACGTTCAAACATTGTATCAGTGTTATCTTATAAAATTATTATTAATTATCTACAACAAATAATTATTATTTTAACAAAAAGTGTTCTTCCTAATAAAATTATGATGATGGTAATAAAACTTATGCAGCATATTTACTATATGTGTTTAGTGCTCTCACAAAATAATTAAAATAATTAACACAATGGATGACAAGAATGTACAACTCAACGTAAAAAACATAAGTAATTTTACATTCCTTTACATAGGAAAAAATATCAAAATTTTAATACTATATTAGTATAAATTAGTCTGTAGTTACTTGTTATTATATAAACATATTGATTCATTGTGCTAACATAAGCTAATCAAATACAATCATCCTACTTTTCAGTAAGCAACGCCACACAGCGTGAGTGCCGTCTGGCTGGGATGACTAATATTAATTTGTACCTGTTGAGAACTACAGCATCAAATATTAAAATATGAATTGAGTCAATAGATTTATAAAATAACTAACTATAGTACATTGAACTAATGTTTCATTGATTCATTTGGTTTAAAGGCTTCCCGGCCAACTTTCAAATAATCATGGGCATGTTTTTGTAAACAAAAGTTTCCTGAGCAATATTGGACGGGGTATTAATGAGATCTTATTAATTAGTAACATAGCAGTCTAAAACCAACTGAGACTGGCAGATACAAACTAGTTTAAGTCAAAAACAAATGTTCAAAGAAGTACAAAAATACTTAACCAAATAATACTTCAGTATTTTATTCAACATATTCTTTGCTTTTGTTTATATAAACTGAACATTAACCTTATAACTTATAGAATACTAGCTGTTTACCCATGCCTTGCTACAGTATAATTATATGGATAAATCTATTTTAAAAGTTTTAATTTCATTTGTTTTTTTTAACATCTAATAATTAATTAAATAAAGTAACTCCATAAAATTGAAACTTTAAAGGCCAGTGGGGTGGAGCCCTATGGTTGGATGTGAATGAAACCATGCCAGAAATCTTCGTGGGAGGGAACTCTACAACTGCGAGTGATTTAGTAATACACAAAGTCAAACACAGATACATTCATGTTTAAATGTATAAAAAAGTAAAGCATAAGATTCCGGCTAGTTTGTAATAGTATGCAGCCAGTTATATGTTTTCAGGGCCACTAATAGTAATACTACTTTTAGCTTGTTTTAATATGAATATAAATTATTAAGTTAGTGTGGCCTATGTGGACTGGTTGCAATTAACGTGAACACTACTAGAGAAATCTGGTTTGTCCGTGTTGGGTGGTAGTGTCCGAATGTATTGTAGAGAAGAGAACTGAATATCAGGCTTATCAGTTAAATGAAAATCAGACTAATACTGACTGGTTCGGATTCCATGTAAAGCTGTAGGTTCCTTAGTTGGCCTAAAATAGTAACAATGACTACATCCGTTCTCATCTACACTCATCAATCTCTTTAACACCTCATCATATTCACCTATATCTCACATCATAATAATGAATAAATAAGATCGATAAGAGAATAATATGTAGGCTACTTAATCAACTGACCTTCAGCTGTTGTGAGCCGATGAGTTCACTGTACTCGCCTTCTCCAGTGCTGTTGAAAGCCTTGACTCGAGCATTGTACATGGAATTGAAGTGTAAGCCGTCCACGGTACAAATGGTCTCCTTACCACAGTACAACTCCTACAATAAAAAAAAAAAAAAAAAAAAAAAAAAAAAAAAAAAACCAGATTGGATAAACTTATAAAGGTTGTTTTACATTCAAATGTACTGTTATATATATAACAGTACTTGCTTCCCTACGGTTTATTATCGTTAGTATTTCGGACTACTCATATTAGTAAAAGTTAAGTTTATCCTTCATAATTATTACTTAAATAAACCTAAATAATTCCAATCTTAGAATAATTTCAATAAGCAAACTTAACTATTTCCAAAAGTTAACATCTTTATTTTTTATTTTATTGTTTTTAATTTAATTAAAACCCCTAGTTGTATACCTTCTGCTAACAGCCTCTTAGGCAAGTGCAGCTACCAAAGTTGATTTTGTTTATTATTTCTTAAGTGCTGAGTACCTCTTTGTAGACAGCATTTTTAGTCTTTTTTTTCTTGCTGAAGGACGACCAGGTTCTCGGACGAGCTTACTCTGGAACATGCTACATACAACTGGCCATGTGAGAAACATTTTCTCCTCAGATTGACACCAGCCATCTTCAAACTCTGCTTTTGTGCTTTGATGATAGTCATGGCATAGTACCTATAACTTTACAGGGAACTGGAGATGTTTGAATTCAAAAGGAAAATCTGGCGGAATAAGAGGCATACGGGAATTAAAGACAGCCAATCACCAAGCCCCTATTTTAAATTTTTGTTTTAAGAACAGACTAACCTCCTTTTTATTACTACTCTACCCCTTCCCTATAACTATTGATCTGTGCGGGAACTTATTATAAGGGGTCCAGGCCAGATGAATACTTCCAGTCCAGGCCAGAATCAAACCTGCGTTATCTCTAACCCAAGCTCAAAGTCCTGATGTCTTAGACTGCTTGGCCACCAAATCACTCAGTATTAGGCCTACTAATAAAACTACATCACAGAGGTTCTATAACTCCCAAATTATTTATTTTGGTTTAAACTTATTAACTACCAGTTCACAACAATGGTAACAAATTAATACTTGGGCAGAAAAATTGCACAGTAATTCACAATTTTTAGCAAGTAATATGGTCATACCCTGAACTCTCCACCACTGCCATCATCCAGTTCCAGCACATATCCTTCCACGTAAGAAGTGGGAGGGGGCTACCAGGCGACTGTCACAGAGTTGTTCTCAGCACTGCACTTTTCGGGGATGATGCACGGTGCACTCGGGGCTATAACATAAGCTGAATATAAAATGTTTACCAGACTATTCTTAAAAAGTTTTGTCAACTAATTTCTCTACTACTACAATACACAACGAATTAGTGGTGATAACTAATTGACATCAAACCTGAACAGCAGATGTGTTTTACATGACGTGGGACGTAAAGCCATCAATACCAACATATTCAATGTAAGTAAATTTTTGTTAACTTTTCATAATTATACTTAAAAAATACCAAAAATATATGCTGTGTAAATGGAAATAGAAGTAGCCAATAAATATTTTTAAACCAGTAAAAGCTTATAATAAAAGGAATAAAGAATAAACAAGAAGAATAAAGAGAACGGTTAAGGATAAAGGTTTGTAAATACAAGTATATATTTATCTTTTATTAATTTACAATAAGCTGTATACTTTTTTTGTAAACTACCAATCATTTCAAACACTATTCAAAACAAAAATGGTAGTTAAGTCAAAGTTAAGCACACTAAGAATATAATATACACTATATATGAGCCATGAGTATAAATATAAAAATAAAGATAGATAGAAGATTCCGCCTATGGGGGGAATTCTTTAGCTTCAATGCCTACCTTGAAACCACATATTCACACGCTTGCCAAGAAACTGAGTACGGCATGCTATCAGATGCTGGTACTTCAAAACTTAATTGATTTTAAAACAAAGCTTATAGTTTACTATGCTTTATTTTTTTCTTTAATGCAATATGGAATTGAGTTAAATTAAATTAAATTAAGTTAAATTAAAAAGAAATATTTAAGAATTATGACCTTTAAAAAAAAAAAAATACATCATGTAAACCTTTATTCGATTGGTTAGAAATATTAACAATGCCGTGTCTCTATCTTTACAAAATCCTGCTCTTTTCAAAAAATAATAATGAATCATTAAATAGAGAAAAATACTGTCACTGATATGGTACAAGGTACAAAAATAATTTTACATTTCCAAAACATCGCTTGACACTTTTTGAAAAACACCACATTATATGGCAATGAAACTCTACAATAGGCTGCCTTTGAGAATTTGAAGAAATTGAAGATGGGACCAAATTTAAAAAAGAGATAAAACAGTTTTTACAAATAAAAAAATATTACTCGGTTAGTGAATATTTAAATGATAATGAGGCCCAGTGACAATAATAAATAACATAACAAAAATATAAAAAGAACATTGTAATTTTTATTTTTTTTTAACTCTGTCACTTTAAACTTTCAACGAACTTGTTCTAGTTTTAACTTTATTTTTAATTATTTGTAGCAGATTTATATTTTGACAATGTCGCCTGTTTTCTAGCTGCGCTAGACCATAAAGCGTCATGTGACAATAAAGATATATTTCATTTCATTTCTAACTGTAAAGGTGAAATAATAACTTGTAATATTACTAAAATACAACAAAATAATAGTCAATTTTCAACAAAGTTAATTAATCAAAACTATAACACAAACGGTAAAGCCTAGTGATGCAACATACATTAAGTCGGCAGATATTTTCTCCCGTGTTACTAAATCAGGAAGATATATAACAGATTAGCTATTTTAAATTATACAAATTTGTTGGATGGTTATATTTTAACATAAACAACGTTTAATCTCCATGTGAAATTGTTTAACCTGTTAGTAATCTAATATATTTAATGTGTTCAAGACTGGATATAAAAATTTTACTAACTGTTGTATTTTTTATTTACCCTATATTCAGGGCCGGCGCTAGAGGTTATGGCGAAAAACTTTTTATTTCGCCCCTATTTATATTTATAGTGATAAAAAACTATCTCCTCCCAGCTCCACTTTACAACCCGTACACTAAACCAACGACCCAAACATCTTATCTGGGATAAGATCAGTTATATATATGAATGTGGGGTGAATGACCATTTGTTGTTTAGTTTTAGAATTTTTTTTAACACATTTTAAATATTTATATATATAATACTGGCGATTGCATGACATGTAAAAAATTTTTACTACGCAATTAAAAAAAAAAAAAACTGATTTTGTGGATTCCTATTGTACATACCCTATTGTATGAATGTGTTCATAATGGTCCCTGCTCGTAAACCCAAACCAGTGACAGATTAGTCACGTCTCACAAAAGGGTGTACCTTTTTTTTTATTTCCCGTTAAAGAAAAACAGTGAAAATTATATCAAACACAACTCAATTTTGCATTCTGTTTTAAAATAAGCTTTTTAAGTAAGCTTTTAATTGATATAATCCTGTATAAGAGAATATCCAGAAAATGTTGACTGCTAAGCACGGGATCAAAGAATATGGGTACTTTGATGACAAAAATGAAGACCTTACTAGTCAGTGCATATTTAAATGTCTGTATTTTTCAAAATATTTCTTCAGAATTCTATTTAATATGTAACACGTATTTTTGAACATATTTGATTGTTAACTTCACCAAAATTTGAAAATTTAGGCTCAAAACAACCTACAATAATAATGATTAATTAACACTTTATTTAATCATAACAGTGAAAAGTTACAGTAAAAATGTATAAACATTAATACTGTAAATGAATACAATTAAAACTTCTTTTTTCTTTGCAAACGATGACACCAAGTCAACAAGGTTAATGCTTTGTGCAACTTCTGACTCAATTGAAATGGTTGCCAAGCCTACCAAGCTCTCTTGCGACATACTTGACCACAAATACGTTTTGATAAGTTTAAGTTTGGAATAACTTCTCTCTCCTGAGGCTACTACGGACACGGGCAGAGTCAACAGAATTCTTAACGCAACAACCAGGTTGGGTACACTTTCCTTCAAGTCGGATTTCAGCAAAAATTCAAGGAAGTCTTTTGATGATGATTGTTGTGGAACGCATCTTGAAATGGCTTGTAGTTCACTACATAGTTCTGTGGTATCAATGTCTTTAACATCGTTGTAGGTCAGAGAGTTTTCCAGTGATTTGCATTTATCCATTATATACTGGCTTGATCCTTCCACAAGTGCTCGGATGTCGTACAAAAATCCAAATTTCGATTCCATTTCTTTTAATTGGGTAAATCGCTCATCAACTGAATTAATAGCAGTGTCTAAGATTGAAAAGTAAAAGTTAATTTTGAAACTTTCTTTTCCATCTATTATTGGTTCATCTTTCCCTTCATAAGAGAACTGTCTGGCTTTTTTCTTTAAACGTTTCGGTGCGGAATTTGACTCAAAACTAGCAGGTATGTCGATCTCTTCTGTGATTTTTCGAGCATCAACTAATAGCTTCTCAAACTCATCATCGCTTCTGGATTTTTTCAAAAATTCCTTTGTTTTGTCAAGGTGTTGAGTTGCAGTAACCAAGTCGAATTCTTTAGATTGGAGCAATTTAATTGTTAAATTTATTTCGAACAAAATGTTATACCATACTAGGATGGATGTTAAAAATGTAAATGCTCTAACTTTTTTGGCAAGACATTGAGCTTCTAGACGGGAGACATTGCCAGAGCTTCCTGTGAGACTAGTGTTTTCGGCTATTTCCATTAGGGCATCATGTACTTCACTCAATTGATAACGGAGTGGGACGAGAGCATCAATTCTGCTTTCCCATCTTGTGTCACTAAGAGGTTTCAGTGTCATGGAAGGCAAATGGCGTAGAAGTACTTCCCAACGTTGAGTTGACGAAGAGAAAAACACGTAGAGATTTTCAACTAAGAGAAAAAAATCCGTAGCTACAAAACAACATTTAGCTGCGTCGTTGACGACTAAATTCAATGAATGGGTGCTGCAAGGCACAAAGAAGGCACGAGGGTTCATGTCTAAAATTTGTTTTTGCAGTCCATTGTGCTTTCCCTTCATGTTGCTCCCATTGTCATAACCTTGCCCTCGTAGATTGTCTACAGAAAGTGACAGTTCTTCGAATTTCTTCAAGACAGCGGCTGTCAAACCAACCCCAGTCGTATCAGAAACAGGAATGAATCCTAAGAAGTGCTCTTTAATATGAAATTGTTTGTCTTCGAAAATTAAAACAAATCTAACAATGACAGTCATTTGTTCAACGTGAGACACGTGAGGTGTGCAATCAAGGACTACAGAAAAGTATTTTGCATTTCTGATATCATCAAGAATCTTTTCTTGAATACCTTTACCGAGCAATTGAATCATCTCATTCTGTATTTATTTTCCTAAATAATGAACATGCGCCTCTTTATTTCGGATTTTACGAAGGTGCTCATTCATAACATGATCAAACAAAGCCAAATACTCAACAAATTTTTAAAAGTTTCCATTGTTACAGGCAAACAAAGTATCATTTGATCCACGGAATGCTAGCTTTTGTGTACCTAGTACTCTCACTAGAGCTATTAACCTTTCTAAAATTTGATACCAGTATTTTTCTTGTTCTCGAAATTTTCTCAAGTTGTCTTCGTCGATGGTCTTGTTCATCTTTAGTCTACTTTCGAGTTCCTTCCAATTTTGAGAGCTAATCAGGTGATCTTTGCTCTTTTCGTGGCTTGCTAAAATAGCAGATATGTTTTTCCAGTCATTTACATGTACATGACTGTACATAGACCTGAGCGTTTAATGACTCCTGTTAGATGTGATGAGTCAGGGAACAGCGCGCAGCAAAAACAAAAGACTGAATTCTTTTTAATAGAATATATCAACCAATTGCGTTCGAGAATTTCACCATTGACTAGACGACGTTTGTAGTGAACACTAGAAAACTTTCTACGATTACTGTCCAAAGGGAAATTATAATCTGTTACTTGTGTTGGGCCACGTTTCACTGCATCTAGGCGTAATTCGTCATCAATTACCAACCACGAAGCAGGGTCGTCCGAATAGCCTTCGCGTATTGCGACTATAGTTTTATCGTCTTCTATGCCACTACATGTTGATGGTTGTAGTTCAGCACTGTTCTCAGCATTATAAAGCAATTCCGTGTTTAAATTTGATACATTTCCCGAGTCAATAGTAACGGCAGGTTGTTCTTCTGACATTTGGACTTCGGTTGCATCATTTCGATTACTTAGGTATTTTAAAAACGATCCTTTGATTTTTGAAATTGATTTCTCTTCCTCAGCTTTCCTCTTGCGGTTCTGAAATCCGAACAGTTTCTTTTTCCTATCAACCATGGCTCTTTGAAATGCACCACATCTACATAAAACTAAACGCAGCAATTAAAATTATTATCAACATTATTTTTAATTTAAACCTGATGAAAGATAACCAGGAAAAAATATTTTTTCAATCAAAATATTGCACAGTTATGGAAGTAAATCTTTTCCCATTTCAAAATCCTGTATTATGCACGTAACTGTCAGTTATAGAAATGCGCGATTAGTTATCTGCACATTGCCATGGTGTAGGTTATTGCAACAAATAAGTTATTTTTCAAACCTGCCGGTAGTTTTTATTTTTTTTACTTTGTATTAATATGGTTAAGAACAATATACCAGTACTAAAAATAAAAGTCTTCATTTTGTTAAAAATAATAGCGCCCCGGGTGGTAGGTTAGGTGAGGATACCAACGTTACATCTCCATATTTATACATAAGTAGCTGTGGTAAAATATTTAAAAATGATATGTTCCTTATGTGCGAACACATACTGTCCTAAGAAATTACTTGTTGATAATAATAAAGTCGAACGTATGGGTTGGGCGAAGGGCACTCGCGCTACCATAGCGGATGAGTAGATTATCACAACACTCTTGTGCCGGTGCGTACCCACAAAGTACAAAACCACTGTACATGTATGGGTAGGTGGGGTTGTCAACACCACCGTACATGTAATTGTGTTTCCCATATACAAAATTTCAAACTATGGCTCGTGTTTTTAAGGCCTTTAAAGACTAATAATTTTGATATATATGCGTTAAAAATATTCTTACTCTCATAGGCAGAGTGGAACAAAATGTAAAATAAATATTGTTTTAAGTATAACTCAATAAAAAATAAAATTTTGATGTTAGTATAACTCTTTTGTAAATCACATCAATGCCACTCTACGTGTATGGGTGGGCGGGTGGGTCAATGCCACTGTACATGTATGGGTGGGCAGGTGGGTTCTGCAGAATTTAAGGGGGATTTTGTATTTTAAAAGCCGAAAACTGACATTGTATTTGAATACTGACATGTAATGTACCTACATATGTTGTTCGATTGTTTCAATTCATCAATACCACTGTACTTGTATGGGTGGGCGGGTGGGTCAATACCACTGTACGTGTATGGGCGGGTGGGTGGGTCAATACCACTGTACGTGTATGGCCGGTATTGTATGGGTATTTTTCCTCCCATGTTATTAAGTATGTTATTGATGAATTGACGGAACCATTGAAACATTTAGTAAACCACTCATTTACGTGTACCACAGTGCGTTGGTGGTGTGTCAATACCACAGAGCCTTCATGGGTGGGCGGGTGGATCATTAACACAGTGCTTGTATGGGCGGGTGGGTGGGAAGCGCTTGACCATGACTCTGAAAGACTGTAAACACCGATGGTTCATATACTTCATTCCCTTCCCATCCCATCGCTGCTGGAAGTTTGACAGGCCGCTCAGTTGTTAAAAGTAAATTCAAATTGAACAGGGCAATGGCAATAGGCTAAGGCTAAAGTACAAACTTGGATTTACTTACCAGTGTGTCTGTTTATTGAACACCATGAACCAACACTCAAGTCTCAACTAAGTCTAAATGTCGTTTATTTTGTTCTGCTTTTCTTGAGGTGACTCAAACTACACAAGCGCTTCGAGTGGCGAAAAACTAAAGTAGCGCACCAGAGATCAGAACAGCTGTGCTGTATTGCAGACGAGACGATGCAAACTACTAGGTGAGGGGAGGGGGCGTTCCCGCCGATCCCCTTGGAGACAGACAAGTGGCGCATTGCACTGTCAGTCAGTAGGCCTACACCACTACTCAAGTAAACAGTCACACTCAAGGACGTAATTTTGCTATTCCCACCAACAATACCTTGCGTCAATTAAAACTCAACTTCTTTGTTTTACTTTTATCGTCAACAAATTTGCAGTAAATGATTTTACCCCAAAAAAGTTTTCCTTTAAAACTGGGTTTTCCGTTTTTTTCTCTGGCGCCCCTGGAGTGTCGGCGCCCTAGGCAGTCGCCTAGTTCGCCTATACAGTCGCGCCGGCCCTGCCTATATTATGTTGTATATTTGCCCGATCTGTTCAGACTTTGGCAAACCATATCAGTGGTATCTCCTACCCATAACCATTACAAAGTAATTAAGCTATGAAACAAAAGCCATTACCAAAAACAGTTTCAAACTAAACACTTTCAAGCAGAATAGGAGGTTTCTCTGTTTTTAAAAAGGTTCAATTTTCGTATAGGATTTAGTGCTATAAAGAATATTCAATGGGTTACATTAAAAAAAAAAAAAAATACATCATGGGTAGTATGGTTATTATAGAATAACAGTAGAACAATCATAAAAATTAATTATTAATTACTCTTTCAACTACCATTCAAATGACAACAACCTTTAAATTTGTTTAACATGTTTCATAAACTGTTGTAATTATTCCTTTAGAGAGTAATATGCAACTAATTATGTTCGACAATTACACTTTTGTTCAGCACTGCAATTATCGTACTGCTTTATCACCTATTTATTTGCTTACTAAACTCACTTTATTTACAAGTATAACAACAAAGAAAAAAACAAGATCTAAATGAAAAATGAATATTTAGAATATGCAACATTTTTAATTTCTTAAAAAAAGTAAAATAAAACTGATAAAGCAA